>JAHKKF010484011.1:0-13929 GCA_019740295.1 Labeo calbasu | reverse complement strand
TAATATATAAATTTTTTAATAATTTAATACATTTTAAGTCAGAATATTTAAAAAGATTTTAAAAGAATATTTAAAAAAAGATTAAAAACCTTCCAGCTATTTTTCATTTGTAACTGTAATGTAACGTTTTACAATGAAGTTTACTCACTAAGAAAAATGAATCTTTTTTTTTTTTTTTTTTTTATGGGGAAAGAATCATTAAAATTAATTTCTCAGTTTATCCTTTACATGTCAGCAAAAGATTCTAAATCACCCCCAGAACTGAACCTTTTTCTGTTTATTTAAAGGCACAATATGCAAGTCTTCGACGCTAGAGGGCGCATATTCAAAACAAACAAAGAACTAAAGGCGTAGTTTGATGATGCTGTGATTGAGTGTGGAATCATGGGAGTTGTAGTCTTCATCCCCACAAGGTTAAGTCATATTAGAAAAGAAAATATATTCAGGAAACCGGTTTTGTAATATCTGACACCGTTCATGTGAGACTTCATGTCACGTCATCAGGAATATTGTGTGTCAAAGCAAAAAAGGCAGAGCAAATGACATTCACTGAAGCACAAATTAAATGCCCAGGGTGGAACCTCTGATGGGAGATAGCATACGTACCGGTCGGGGCAGGCTGAGGTTGGCCCCATACCAGTGGTAAAGTGCTCTCCATACCGGCTCTGGCACAGTCTCAAAGTCTCGACCAGCCACTAGCTGTTGGGATTTCTTTAGCCGTCCTCCCTCCATAGTCAATGTGGGCGCCTGGACAAAACAGAGTCACACACTCAAGGAGAGTTCATATTGACAGCAATTTGCAATGGCAACATGTAACGACTAGGCGACCTCCAGTGAATACATCACAGGAGGTGTAAGAGTCCTTCACCCTGCTTTTCTCCAATGACTCAGAGTGGGAGGATGGATGAAGAGGCGGACAGGACCCGAAAAGGTCCCATTTTGACTTTAATACAGCTATGCATTATGTTGAGTAAAGAAAGCCAGATAATATGGGACGTTACATTAATACAAGACTGAAAATGTGTTTGTCACAAGGCATTACTAAAGCAAGTAAGTTTTATTTAAAAATGCTTTTAGCTTCACATAAAAGCATTCATTTTCTAGAACACAAATGTTACAGACCATTCATCACAGGATTCATTTGTTCTAGGTGATTTCAATTTCAAAAATGGCACTTTAGTGCCGTTTTGAGCCTCTAAAGCTATAATTAGATGGAATAGACGAAAAACAGCTTGAAGGTGTTATTTGCAGGTCTACTGAATGCACTTTAGCAGTCATTTTGATGGACAAGAGGATTATCAGTGGATTCCTGGTTTCGGTGGGTGTTCTGAGCTACACTTACCTTCATGGGCTCGGTGGTCACCAGAGGCTGGTTGTCTATGGCACCAGGTCTCTGCGCAGCCATGCTGTTGGAAAAATGGCCATTGGCGCTGGAGAAACACTGGTTGTTGTTGTCAGAGACGTTGTGCTGCCGAGCAAAGCAAACGTCTGTGGCAGAGGAAGTGGCGTGTGGGGTCAGGCCTGGGGAAGTGAAAACACAACATGTAATGGAGGCTAAACACTGTATATGAAATATTACTAGAATTAAAACAACTATTTTCTATTATAATATGTTCTGAATGTAATTTATTCCTGTGATGGTAAAACTGAATTTTCAGCAGCCATTACTCCAGTGTCACATCAGAAATCATTTTAATGTTGGTTTTGATGCTCAAGAAACATTTCTTATTATTACCAATGTTATAAATGATTGCATTTTTTTGAACATGTTTTTTCAGCACTCTTCAGTTCAAAAGAACAGCATTTATTTGAAAAAGAAATCTTTTGTAACATTATAAATGTCTTTACTGTCACAATTTCATGTGGCCTTGCTAAACAGAAATATTAATTTATTTTTTAATTTATAATTTTTATAAATTAATTTATAATTAATTTTATTTTCTTACTGATGCTAAACATTTGAATGGTAGTGTATGTGGTAACTGCTAGGCTCTGACATCGTGTCTTAAACTGTACCCTGAAAGGGATAGTTCAACCAAAAATTACATTTCTTTTATTAATTACTCACCCTCATGTCATTCCAAACCTTTAAGACCTTCGAAGTTTGACACAAATTAAGATTTTTTTTGAAGGCCCAGAAAAGTAGTAAGGACATCGTTAAAATAGCCCATGTGACATCAGTGGTTCAACCGTAATTTTATAAAGCTATGTGAATATTTTTTGTGTGCAAAGAAAACAAAAATGACGTCTTTATACTTCTATATTTCTTCTCTTCCGTGTTAGTCTACCGTGTCACATGGACTATAGTTGAGGTCAAAAGTTTGCATCCCCCTTTCAGAAATATTAAAAATGTTAATTATTTTACCAAAATAAGAGTTATCATATAAAATGCATGTCATTGTTTATTTAGTACTGACCTGAATATGAATATTGAATACTGAATATTTCACATAAAAGATGTTTACATATAGTCCACAAGAGAAAATAATAGTTACATTTATAAAAATGACCCGGTTCAAAAGTTTACATACACTTGATTGTTAATACTGTGCTGTTACCTGTTCAGAAAAGTCTCAGATTCATACAGTCATTGTTGGAAAGGGTTCAAATACACAAAAATGCTAAAAAACCAAAGAATTTGTGGGACCTGAAGGATTTTTCTGAAGAACAGTGGGCAGTTTAACAGTTCAGGACAAACAAGGGACTCATGAACAACTAATACTAAACAAACAAAAAAGATAAAAAAATAGCTGTGGATCATTCAGGTAACAACACAGTATTAAGAATCAAGTGAATGTAAACTTTTTAACCAGGCAATTTTTATAAATTCAATTATTTTCTCTTGTGGAGTATATTTAAACCTCTTTTATGTGAAATATCTTATTCAGGTCAGTACTAAATAAACAATAACATGCATTTTGTATGATCCCTCTTATTTAGGTAAAATAATTAACATTTTTATTGACTCTGAAAGGGGGATGCAAACTTTTGACCTCAACTGTATTTTTACCAATGACCTTATTAACTTTCAGGGCCTTGAACTTGTTAGTTGTGCTGCTGTCTATGCAGGATCAGAAAGCTCTCTGATTTTATCAAAAATATCTTTATTTGTGTTCTGAAATAGAACAAAGGTCTTAAGGGTTTGGAATGACATGAGAGTGAGTAATTAATGACACAATTTAAATTTTTGGGTAAACCAACCCTTCAACTCTAGCAACTGAGTGCGTACTTACTATTACCAGTGCTCTCTGAGGCCTCTGATGAGGTGGAGATGTTATCAGGGAATTTTTCCTCTGGGGAACTGGGGGAACGGACCACCATTCCAATTCTGTTCAGGACCGGCTCTATAGGTGCTGTAGACTGAGAAGTTCTCATCCCACTGCCCTGCACCGACGGCTGCTCCATGACAATCGACTTATTATCCTGTTTAACACAATGGGTTGTATATTAAAAAATCAGGAATCCACCATATGGTCAGTATTATCAATAGAAAACTGGGCAATGCAAAAACTAAAACGTCAAACTGACAAATTAATGCCTGACCGAAACAAAATCCAGCTTGACATTTGTACTATAAAGTGGTCAGATACATTTTTATTAATCAGTTTAGTCTTTTCCATTGTCCAATTAAAATGACAAGGTTTGAAAAATGATCATAATTTAGTTAGTTGCACAGTACGTTAACAATAATCTTATTTCAAAACAAATGAAATGGAACACGATAAATCATATGACCTAGGGGTGGGCGATATACTGGTTATGGTTACTAGATTAACTGGTAGAAATGCGTCAACCGGAAGACATTTTGGACTACTGTCTCACTCGTGGTTACACACTCATGTGACATTACTGTGGTCACGAAAATGTAATGTTTGCACACAAGTTTACAACACAAGTTTTTAAGCATTGCGGTTTAAAAACAAGCGATTTTAAGCTACTGAAATGCAATCAGCAGTGAATGAGAACTCATTTTGGTGAGTGCTGTCAGAGAGAAACGTGCATGTGACAACGGTGCTCATAGTGCACGGGAGTACGGAGTTATTTTTGCTGCTTTATAGGCCTTGAAAGTTAAACACACACTTTGTCAAAATGCCCATCTTTGCAAGTATCCTTGTAAACACAGTAATTTTGGTGTTAAGTGAACAGATGAGGGATAAAAAAAAAAAAAAAAGTGTAACAGTATATTGATATGGGCAGCTCTTAAAGTGACAGCAGTCTAATATTCCTGCTGTCTGTCATTCATGTTAATCAAACAACAAAAGAGAGAAAATCTTATTTAAAGCAAAAATAACTATTGTGATGCATATCGTTACCGTGAAACAAAATTGCTCATATCATGATAAAAGATCTCCTAACATGACCCCTTTTCATTGTTATGTAGAGGCTGAACAAACATATTGCTGACTCACGTATCTGACATAGTCTTTCCATTGCTGCCACCACTGCATTGAGATCAGGAACCAGTTTTGACTGGGTAGTAGCCCGTGCCTGCTCTCCCTCTCCAGCCAACCCCTGTGCCGTCACACAAAATCAGCATGGATAACAAACAGTCAGTCAAAGAACTATCATATTTATACACAAGCACCAAAATAACCTGACAAAACTCTCCTCCTGTCACAAAACATCAATGCTAAACCTGGGCCGTATAGCCAAAGCAATAAAACAGACACGATGATGTGGTACAGTATTTATAGTATCTTTTTGAGCACCATCCGTCCCGCTGGAAAATCTAATTGAAAATGAAATTGTGTTCTCGATCTCTGTCTGGTTTAAACCACTGTTAGACAGCAGTGGTGGTGCGACAGATCCTTATATACAGACAAAGCCTAATCACGAGGCTTATGGGAGAGTGAAATACAATACATCCCTCATAAGGCTTGTTTCAAAACATTGAGAAAATGCTCCGTAGGGACGCTTTTGAAATAAAGCAGAGTTAGTGATAGGGTAAGTAAAGAAATAGTGTGTCCTACTCTCACCTAATGATCTGGCCTTCCTCTTCAGGGGTAGCAGGACGCAGGCCCAGGACGATATGACACACCTGATGCAGATTAACAAGCAATTTCAGGCCAGACACAAGTCAAGGACGTATATATACTTTATTGGATTCACTTGCGTGTACAGATTATATCAAGGAGTAAGAACCAGAAGGGCGTAAGTGACATTTTGGGTGAAATGGAGATATATATTTCAAATGAAAGCTCTTGATGAGCTCTATCTACTAGCAAAAGTATACTGTCATCAATGAATATACAAATTTTTATTATAAACGACTGAAATCAGTACACAAAGTCAGATCAAACTACCGTAAATTTTTGTTTTGTCCCTCCTGTAACGTGGGCGAAACGTCACCTACGTCTTTCTGGTTCTCACCTCTCACTATAAGCATTTAGACACTTTTTATTTTTCGTTACTTTTTCCAAAAATACTGTAAACAGGATCATACCTGAAACAGCAAGTTGAGGAACTCATTGGCGAGGGCACTTTTCACACTCCATATCTGATAGTCCTCCAGGGTTAAATGCCCTTGCTGTGAGTAAAACATAAGATAAAGGTTAGGCCACAAATGACATACACTCATAATAATGTTCTTAAATATTGGATTTAAGAAAAAACCCAAAAACTTAAGTTTTTGGGTTAGTAATGTTTATTTAACTGAGAAATTCCATTTAATTTACATGCCAAAGTTTTATATTACATTACAAAAACAAACTAGTAATGTTTATTTAAATGAGAAATTCAAATTAACTTACATGCCAATGATTTACAGTACCGGTCAGAAGTTTTTAGACAATAAAATTTTTAATGTTTTTTTAAAAATAAGTCTCTTCTGCTCAACAAGCCTGCATTTATTAGATCCAAAACACTGCACACACAGTAAAACTGTGAAATATTTTTACTATTGAAAATAATGTTTTCTATTTGAATATATTTTAAAATGTAATTTATTCATATGATCAAAGCTAAATTTTCAATATCATTACTCCAGTCTTCAGTGTCACATTCTTTGATGAATAGAAAGTTCAGAAGAACAGCATTTATCTGAAATAGAAATCTTTTGTAACATTATTTCAGATAAATGCTGATGGATCTTTGTACAGTTTGAAAAAACAAAGAACTATTTTAAATATACAACAAATAAGCATACTAAAATGATTTCTGAAGGATCGTGACACAGAAGACTGAAGTAATGATGCTGAAAATGTAGCTTTGATCACAGGAATAAATTACATTTTAAAATATATTCAAATAGAAAGCAGTTATTTTAAATAGTAAAAATATTTTACAATATTATTGCTTTTGCCGTATTTTGGATCAAATAAATACAGGCTTGGTGAGCAGAAAAGACTTCTTAAAAAAACATTAAAATTCTTACTGTGCAAAAACCTTTGACTGGTAGTGTATATAATTTCTATTAAAAAAAATTCTGTGGTTCTGAAATGCAAAATTTAATTGGAACTGGTATTAACCAATACATTTTTAATCATGATATGTTTTATGCAATTTGAAAACAAAAGAGTAATTACTTTTGTTGTGTCATGCATTTTCAGTATGTCCTCTACAATGTCTGACACGCTGGAATCAAACTCCTGAAACACACAAAAGCATAAATCATGAAGTATCATCAGAAAATCTATAACTGACATGAAACAACTCCGTTAGACGAAGAAACACAATGACAGCTCAGGATGCACAATCAATAATGAATTGATTAGAGTGAAATTTAAATGTATAATCTCACATTAGTGCATACATGCAACCACATGATTGCATCTCATTTGCATTAATCACCTCATAGGCATGTACACATAAACATAATAATGAATATTAATACTATGGAAGTAATTTAACTGGCAACACAAGGTTAACCAGATTAGTTCAGCTGTACTATGATATTACAGCTGTTTCTGTGGATGTAAACAGGTTAGACGATCGATTAGACAATCAGCTGCTCTGCACTTACAGGGAGAGTGTCTGTACGGTTATCCTTCCACACCTCCAGCAGCGCCACCACCATCTCGTGGATCTCATCCCTGGACAGAACGCCATCCCGATCTATGTCAAACACTTTAAAACAAACTGCAAAAGACAAGGAGGAGGAATAAGATGGGGAACTTTCAAATGTTCAAACAAAAGTGAAAAGTGTTTGAAGAAACAAGCACAAAAATCCTGCATCTGCCATGGAATGAGATGAACTAAGAGAGGATGATGGAAAATAAAATGCTTACACTTTTGCCTCTCCGCTACAGGGCCCCGACAGCACGCTGAGAGCCCGCAAGATATCTCCTTAAAGTCAATATGATTGTCCCGATTCTCATCAAAGGCATGAAACAAGCCTGGAAAATGGGAGAAAATGTCAGTGTTTAGATTAGCCAGAAAGAGTAATTGGATTCTATGGAGATCTTCTCTATCACAAATGATCCAATACATTTCAAAAGCAGAGACCCACGTCTACTAAAATAAGATGAACTGTGGCTTTCCTTGGTACTGCAGATGTTTTCAAGGCATGTGAGTCGTAAGAAGATGTGTGTGTACTCTATGTGTTTGTGTGGCTCAGCCCATTTGAGAACCTTTCATAATTCCTGTAATGAATTTTGTCTTACCTTCACTAAGCGATGCGTGAATAGGGGGCGAGACCAGAGGGACAAAGGTTTCCAAATCAAAGCGGCCTGTCCTTGACTGGGCTTTCAATAGCCAGTAGCGCTTTTCCAAGTCGATAATGTCTGATTCTTCTACTGCAAGAAAGGAAACCAGAAAGACAATCAGATTCTCTGTGAAATAGTTTCTTTTAGTGTAGAGCCTCAAGCATCAGTGAAGCATGTGCTCTTTGTGAAATTGAATATCAGTCCCAATATCTGTGTAATAACAGCATTAATATGATTTCTGTGATGCAAAAAAAGTTGACAGAATCGCGGATTCTATTCATAAAAAAATGGAATTTACTGTATAACACAGAATTTACCAAATTTTGGATGAATAAATCAAAAGTAGGCCAGTATACTTAAATCAATAGGCAATATGGACTAGTGTCTGTGAATATTAAACTGCAAAATTTTATTGAAATATTAATGCTGAATGTTTGCATCTCTGCGTGAATGAAAGGCACAGACGCGTGGTTTCATTTACTACACACATACTGAAGCATGCATGAGGATTGTGGTGTTTTCAGCCTCAAAATGAGAACATAAACACAAAAACAATTTCTCTGAGAGTCACTTCATGAGCATTTCACCATTTCTTTCGAGAAAAACTATCATCATATCATATACAAACAGAAACCTGTCAAAATTTCTGTTTAACTTAAAGAAACTGCGACAGAAATATATTACTTAATGTAATGATAGTACTACTACTAATACAAAAATTATTAAAATATTATTTTTAAAGGAATATTTAACAGAAAAAATATTTACCAGAATTTACCAAAAAAAAAAAAATTGAAAATACACAACACAGTCTTTCCGAAAAAAGAAAAATATAAATAACATCATTAAAAATGTTTTTTTTTTAATTGATTTAATAAAATTAATTAACTAAAATGCTTTTTATTATTATTAAATTTATTATTATTAAATGTAATGAAAACGGAATCCAGAAAATTAATGGAAAACAAAGAATTTAGTAAAAACAAAACTGAATTTAGGAAAATAATAAAACGTATTCATAGGGCCGTAAAAATGTAATTTAAACATTTAATAAATTGCTGTTAAATTGTGTAAGTTTAATTATTTAAATTAATTGGACATGTTTTCTGGTTGATATTTGTTTAATTTAACCATAAAAACAGAGACTAGAAAAATAAAAACTGAAAAAATGGAATCCAGAAAAATTAAAACAGAAAAAAACGGAATTTCGAAAAAAATAAATTAGAAATTCGAAATAAAAAATAAACCGGATTTCCTACATTAAACAGACAGTTAACCAAAAATTATTTATTCACCCTTTCATCATTCACCATCATGTTTACTACACCTGAAAATATATATTTTTTTCATTGTTATTTGAAATAAAGCTGAAATAAAATGTTATATAAAGCATAAATATTTTATGAAAAGAACAATATCCCAGACAGCTGAATTTTGGCGACTAACTGAAATAAAATAAGATGAAGTTTGAGCATTAATTATTGCTAAAACTATAAGTAAAAATAAAGCTAAACAGAAATGTCAGCAAAATCTAAACGTACAAAAACAAAAAGCTCATAAAACACTAAAACAAACTCAAATTAAGATGAAAATAAAAGCTATTTCAAAATATGAATAAATACTATAACATAAAATATTCCATAATAACACTGCCACAATTGACAATTTCCTTATACAGAGCTATCATGCTGTTTCATAAGACTTGGAATATAGTATCACACAAGTCGTATAGATTCCAGTTTTGTGGTGCTACTTTGTCCTTTTTTGAGCTTCAGCTTGTTATATGGCAACAACTTGTTAATATTCACTACTTTTACAGAAAACTAATTTCTAACTAACTAAATTTTCATTTTGGATTAATTATTCTTAGAATAGACATGGAATCATCATAAATTACAAAGCACAGCTGTAGCAGACAGTAACTGGGCTGCAGTGAGTGACACAGGCTCTCATTAGATAATTAACATTTATGATGAGTCATTACATTACAACTACTAGGTGAAAGCATGACTCAAGTTACCCCCTCCGTTACATCATATATAGTCCAGGTTTTTAGTTTGCTGGGGTTAAGAGGACCTAGGTCAACTCTTCTTGCTTGGCCATAATCTCTAGCTTAGGCTAATAGGATTGGTATTGCGCCTCCCACACTGACCGTCACACATAAGGCAAGTGTCAAAACACACAAATACAAATCTGATCTTTTGTTTAGCCCAACGTTCATTTCAGCCTCTTCCCCTCTGTATTATTCAAAACACAATACATCTCAGAGAATGCACTTCATAAATAAATAAACAAGCAAACCGATCCATACAAAAAAAAAGAGGGAATGTCCTAGGGGCTTCTCGGGACAGGAATAAAAGGCATATTAATGAACAGCCTCTGGATTGGACTGAAACTCCCCTGTTATCTCTCTGACTTCTAAAGCACAGTTAAACCTCTGTGGTTTGATGGACAATTGGGAGTATGATTGGATTGGGTCAATAGTCATTATTTCCCAAAGTGCTCTGGGAGAGCAGGTTTACTGTCTGAGAGCTGAAGACTGAACATAGAAAGCATTCTGGGGATAGGGGTATGAACCCACTCACCACGAATCACGATCAACGATTCGGTGTCATTTCAGAAATAGAAAGCTATCCTGACACAAAGAAATCTCTAGTTCTAATACAAACTTTCCATCTGAGATGCATTTAGCATACAGCCAAACAACATATCTCCCTCTAGATTGAAGAGTCATTAAAGTACACCATGTAATTAGTGCAGTGACAAAGAATTATCATTATTATTATAACCATGAACAATAATTAGTTTAGAATAGCTGTTGGGAACTAAATAACTGCTTGAGTGTTATTCACTACGCTTTGGACAGCGAATGCTAATCTATAACACTTATATGCCGTACGGATAAGCAAAGAGCGGTCGTTTATCCTCAGTGTTTACAGCTTTGATCGCTGCGGTACATCTTAATATGAGGAACCATGTGCAGTTAATTTCAAGCTAGCCATAGACTGTGATCTTGCAATGCATTATGGCAGGAGGACAGGCATTGTTTCTCTGGCTAGTGAGACGCTGTCGGGCCTCTCAAGCTGTCAAAACCCATTTCACCCATTACTTGTGCTACGTTTCCATTACTTTTCTTGCCGTCCTGTAACAAGGCACAAAGCGCATGACAGAGCAGAAATTACAGGTCTGGACTGAGACACAAAGGTACACTTTTGTATTTAATATCATAAATATTAGCCATCTCTTGAGAACAGATTCCATCTTTGATGCCACTTCAACATCAAATATTTGAAAAGTGTTTGTCATGTTAAATGCCAGTGGGAATATGACATTTCAATCTATGCTGAAAGAAAGAAAAAAACAGCAACAATGATATACTCCATATTTATTAAAACACTATACAGAATATTTACTTTTTTTTTTTTTATTAATTTGTCAGTGAATTTAGTAAAAAATAAGCACATATAAATACATAAGTGTGTGTACGTCCATGTTTGAGGCCTGTAAGATTATTTTATTTTATTTAAAAATAATATACAATACCAGTCAAACGTTTTTGAAAAGTAAGATTTTAATGTTTTTTCAAGAAGTCTGTTCTGCTCACCAAGTCTGCATTTATTTGCTCCAAAGTACTGCAAAAACAGTACAACTTTGAAATATTTTTACTATTTAAAATAATTGTTTTCTGTCTGAACATATTTTAAAATGTAATTTATTCCTGTGATTTAAAGCTGAATTTTTAGCATCATTACTCCAGATCCTTCAGAAACAGCTGAGTAGAATTTTTTCAGGTTTCTTTGATGAATAGAAGGTTCAGAAGAACAGCAGTTATCTGAAATAGAAATTTTTTGTAACATTATAAATGTCTTTATCATCATTTTTGATCAATTTAAAACGTACTTGCTACATAAAAGTATTAATTTCTATAATTTCTTTCCAAAAAAAATTCTTGTGTATATATATATATATATATATATAAATATAAATTATAATATATACACACCGAGTATACGCGGACTCCAAGCTTTTGAATAATATAATGTATAATGTTACAAAAGCGTTTTATTTCGGTCTATTCATCAAAAAAATCCTAAAAAATAAAAATGTACTCATCTGTTTTAAATATTGATATTAATAATAATAATAATAATAAATGTTTGTTGAACAGCAGATCATCATATTAGAATGATTTCTGAAGGATCATGTGACACTGAAGACTGAAGTAATGATGCTATATGTGACATTTGTGACATTTTAGAATATATTATAAAGAAAATAAATCTTTTAAATTTTAAAAAATATTACAATATTACTGTTTTACTGTATTTTTGATTAAATTAGGTGAGAAAAAAAATCTTTAAACCATGAAGGTTTGTATACCTTGAAGCTATTATATTTACATATAGCTAGCATATAGTTTCATAGACATATTGTTTGTCAACTACACACCTCCAAATGCTAGTACTCACCTAAAGGAGCAACTCTATCAGTGTGGCAACAGAAGAACCATACCATATTCCACTGCACATGTCACGGCTCCGGTTGTTAGATATGGCGTGTACCATGGCAAATGTTATGTTGGCAAAATACAGTTACTCTCCATTTCCATATGCAATCCAACTCTCTTTCCTTCTCACAGATTACTGTCACCCAGCCTTCACTTTCTTCTTTCTGATAGGCCTCTTGCCTGTTCGCACTTGGCCTGGTGTGAGGCATATTCTGGAAGGCGCACGAACACATAAACCCACACGCGCTCACACAGATCACACAGATCATGACTACTTCACACCAACAGCACACATACAGCCCTCTCACTGAGCTAAGAGGATAATCTGGAGCGGGCCGCAGATTACCATGGGTTGCCCAGGTAGCTTCTCTGATTGGCTAGAGATGGAGAGCCAAAGCTGTCCTTGATTGACAAAGCAAACTTCTAATTCTAATTTTACTGAACCATTTGCATAATCACTTGCTTTTGTGTTTTTTAGCCTTCTGTCTTGTATCTGAGGATAAAAGTATCTTGTCTCAGTGACACAGCGAAAAGAATAAAGCCTAGCCTTGTGAATTCATTCTGTAACGGAGAAATATGCTATAGACTGAATTGATCATGGTCTTACTAATACACGGAAAGGCACATAAATTGACCTACCAATAATGACTATATACAGTCAATTGATTAATGACAAAGGCAAACAACTGCTGTGTATGCTGTTCGAAGCAACCTATAGGCAACTGCTTTAAATCACAAACAGAACAGGCTCGTCGATATTGGTTTGCTCCTGCCCAGTATTAATGGTTGTTTCAAAGCCTACTGAGCTGCCCACCTGCACAGCATTATCAGTTCTAACATCTAAACAAACTAAATCAGTGTCTCAATCGAATAAATTTCCCTTTTTTAGTAAAAACCACCCCTACCAAAAATGTGTAGAGAGAACGATAGGTAGATGGAATGATAGATAGAATGACAGAACGATATACAGAACAATAGCATGATAGATAGAACGATAGACAGACAGAACGATGGATAGACAGAACAATAGATGGATAGCTAGAATGACAGAGGTAGAACGATAAATTGAATAATAGAATGATAGAACAAAACAACAATAGAAAGATATACAGAACGACAGATAGCTAGAACGACAGATAGAATGACAGATAGAACGATAGATGTAATGATAGAACGATAGAACGATAGAACGATAGATAGATAGATAGATAGATAGATAGATAGATAGATAGATAGATAGATAGAAAGACAGATAGACAGATCAACAGAATGAGAGGTAGAACAATATATATAATGATAGGGAGATAGAACGATAGGTAGAATGATAGATAGAACGATAGATAGGACAACAGAACGATAGATAGAACAGAACGATAGATAGAACAACAGAACGATAGATAGAACAGAACGATAGATAGAACAACAGAACGATAGATAGAACGACAGATAGATATATAGACAGAACGATAGATCGATAGATAGATAAAACGAGAGAACGATAGAACAATAGACGGAACAATAGACAGAACGATAGACAGATATATAGATATAACGATGGAATGATAGATAGATATATAGATAGATCGATAGATAGATACAATGAGAGAACGACAGAACGACAGACAGAATGATAGACAGCTATGTAGATAGAACGATGGAACGACAGAACGATAGAACGATAGACAGAGATAGACAGATAGATAGATAGATAGATAGATAGATAGATAGATAGATAGATAGATAAAACGAGAGAATGATAGAACAGAACGATAGACAGAA
>JAHKKF010483993.1:0-12914 GCA_019740295.1 Labeo calbasu | reverse complement strand
GTTATGTGGTACAGGTTTTACAAGAGACCTTTCATGCACTTCAATCATATTTAGTACTATCAGGTTACATACCTGTTGCATGTGTGTTGGGCGCCCATGCATGGTTGCATGCATTGGATGCACTCCTGGCATTCGCTGAGGACTTGTGTGCAACGCTCGAGTCTGCCTATGCGTGTTTGGAGATCTGTGTCTACGCTGCACGTTCACGGGCTGGGCGGTGCGCGGCTGCTGCATGCGTTGACGTGGAAGTTTCTGAAACTCGTCCGGCTGTAGCACTGGAGGTGGAGTAGGAGGCCTCTGGCCTGCTTTGTTGAGCTGCTGGACGGGTTGAGAAGGTCTAGGGTTCTGCAAGGCAGCTTGAGTCTGCTGGATCCCATTGGCGAATGGGTTATCGGTCTGGGCGGTGTGTTGGCGTAGAGCAGCCTCAGTGAGAGGCTGAGACATGGATGGCTGAGGCACAGTCTGATTTGGTCCGGTGCCAGTTTGTGTTTGAGGTATGGCCGTTCCCCTCGGTAGACCAATGGGGATTGGATTCTGTCCCTGGGAGGTTTGAGGTATTGCGGTTTGGATTTGAGACTGAACTTGCGGTTGTGTGCTCAAATTCTGTTGGATTACTTGTCTTGGCACATTTGAGTTCATTTGAGACTGGTTTAGCTCAATTGGTCTCTGGAGGTCTCTTCTTTGGGGAGAAGAAGCAGCTTGGGTCAACCTTCCCGAAGGTTCGGTTTCCCGGTATCTCCGAGCAGGACGATCTCTCCGTGTATCCCGTTGCGGAGATCTGTGATGTCGATCTGAGGATCTAGTACTGTCCGAACCGTCATCTTCGGGGTTGGGATACGCCGGCGTTCCCCGCAAACGGTCCCAAGGCATCTGTTGGAGGTGCGTTCTGGAGTCACTGAACTGGTTGTTGGTCTGAACAGGGAGTGACCGTCGAGTTCGTTCGTCTTCTGATGATCTTGAGTTGGCAGTTCGGCGGTTTGCATTGGTTTGATTGGCGGGGTGCGAGTATCCCGTCTGAATGAGGCCGTTGGGTTGGCGAGAACCATTTGTTGAAGCATTATTGAGCACTGTTTGTGTGTGACTACCTAATCTCAATGGCTCGGAGTTCAGCAAGCCAGTCTGAGAATGATTTTGATGGGTGCTATTAGTATGTTGACTTTGTAGTGCACTTTCTCTATGGTCTGCATGTTGCTGGAGCATCTGATTTGTTTCTGGAGGGTACGTGTTTAAGTTGACATGCACCGTTTGAGGTTGTGCATTGTTAAACTGGTCATTACGTGGCAAGGTGTTGAGGTTAACGTGAACTGTAGGGGCAAGCGCACCAGGCTGAGAATTGCCCGTTTGTATGAGAATATTAGGATTGGGTTGGACAGGCTGTGGGAACGATCTCTGAGGGTCATTGTTTGGATATGAATTGTTGTTTAGATGCCCATTGTCTGGGACTGTACTGAAGTTGTGTTGGAATACATCAGCGTTCAGATGGCCATTATGATGGAGTGGGTTGGAGTTGGTGGGCATGTTTTGTGACATTGTGTTGATGTTCCCATTGTTGTTATTGGGAACGGCAGTGAAGTTTTGTGGGAGTGAGTTGTGTATTGTGGGATCAGGGTGGTTTCCATTGACAAGAGCTCTGTTTGCAATCTGTGGGAAGGGAACATATGAAAAAAGGTATTATTGTAAATTGAAAGAGATGTTGAGGCTGGGCAACATCATGTACTTTGTACTTTTATGTGGCTGTTATGTTTTCTAAAAGACAAAAAACTGGTTTTATAATTCTTTTCTTGCAAAAAGCAAGTATGAAAGTGTTAATAGAAATATGTTTTAATACCTTCTTAAATAGCAAAAACAGTGGTTGAGTTGGTAAGTTCAATTCATTTATGTGAATACGTTTCTATATACAAGTTTCCGTCCAATATGATTTTTCCTTTAGTACAAAAAATAATTGTAAAAATTATTATTTCAATTTGTTTGTAAGTTTTAAATTATATTTCTACAATATTTTGTTATTTTAAATAATATCTAATACTTAATAAATATAAAAATAATTCATAATTAATTTATAAAAAATGTGTGCATATATATGTATGTATATTACACACACACACAATTTCTATATATAAAAGTATATATGAAATATATAAAATTATATATATAAATAATATTAAATAAAACATGAATAATATTTATTATTATTATTATTATTATTGCAATAAAAAATAAAAACATGTAATATATCATATCATATATAGCATAAATAAAATGTGTATATTATTTTTAATATTTTTAACCATTTAACATTAATAATAATAATATTTCTGTAAATATTTTGTACAAATAATTATAATAATAATTAATAATAATAATATTAATTTTTTAGTTTTACAAATAATAATAAATTTTATTATATACTGTATTATATACCTGTACTTTCCGAACACCATGTGCATCAAATCTGATTTTAAATATTTTTAGATATTTTTTAACAATTTAACATTTTTAATAATTATAATTATTATTATTATTATTATAAAATCTTTGTAAATATTTTTTACAAATAATTACAACTATTAATAACAATAATAATATATTTATTTATTTTAACAAATAATAATAATAACCATGATTATCTTTATTTGTAATATATAAACAGATTTTCAAAAATCATGTTTTTTAGTATGTTGTTTTTGTGTTTTGTTTATGTTATGTTTTTGCATTTTATTGTGTTAGCTGTATTTTTTAGTTATTTTTACCTGATTAATTAATTGAGATAACAATGCACAATGAAAAAACATGATTTTTGAAAATTGTTAAAAACTGAATAGTCTGTTTTTTCAAATGAACTTTATATATATAAAATATGTTGATTTTTTTTAGCCATGCTGTCTGTCTGAGGTATTATTCTACAGAACATAATAGGAGAAAATGGCGCCATCTTACTGTGATTCCTTCATTCTGGTTCATCTTCTGAAGTCCAACAGTATCTCTGAGTCTCCGATCAACTGCAAATATGAGCACATAATCATGTCAGACCTTTTGGCATCATAAAACAAAACAATAAACAAAGGCATTTAGGAGGGACGCACCATTTCTTTGTCGCAGCAGCACAATAATTACAACGATAATTATAATGAGCGCAACAACACAGGCAATGACGATCCCTGCTACGGCACCACCGCTGAGACAGGTACCTGTGAACATGATTTTTATATTTTACATTTAAAGAATTTGATTAACAAGCACTGCTAATAACAGAAGACAGAAATGGAGCCAGGACATAAAGGGCAAAGAAACAACACATCACAGAGACATCAATAATAGAGCCAGCAAATAGAAGAAAGTATCCTGGAAAGGAAAATCAGTGTAGGCGGATGAAAATTATGACTCCTTCTAGTGAGCTGACACATGAATTTATCAATCCTGTGGTTGATTACTCCCTCTCCGGTCAAGAAAATGAATGTCAGGCCGAAGAATGAACTGACAGATGCATCTGTCACCAAAGTGCCACAGAGAGCCATTAACTCACCCACAATGGCCAGGTCTATCTGCTGCTTCGATGTCCCTCCTGTGACGTCATTCCGGGCGATGCAGGTGTAACGGCCGCTCTGATTGGTGGAGAAGATCTGCAGACTCAGCACGCCACTCCCTGATTGGCCGCCGGTCACCGGCTGGTCGTTAAGCTCCCATGAGAAGGAGGCAGGAGGTAGAGAGGAAGACGTACAGGTGAGACGCACCGTCTGTCCCACCGTAGCATCTCCACCGCCAACACACTCACCTGAGGTCTTGGTCAGCTGTGGGGCATCTGGACCATCTGAGGAATGAACAAAAATATAAAATAAAAAAAACTGAATATTTTAATTTTTAAAAAAATGTTTACAAATGTTAACAACAACAACAACAACAACAATAATAATAATAATAATAATAATAATAATAATTATTATTATTATTATTATTATTATTATTATTATCAAAAAAAAAATACATAAATAAAAATTAAAAAAATATTTAGATATTTTTAGCCATATTGTCCAACCATTTTCCAATCTTGTATCACTGCATGATTAATTTTATATCACCATAATTGTATGTCATAATTATTTTTAATGAGAGTTCAGTGAAAAATGCTAGCCATGTGGGATTTAATATATAATATCTAAAAAAAATCAATAATAATAAAAATAAACTGTACAGTGTATTTTACAAGACATATTGTTTCAAAACAGCTTCACAGAAATTTTAATTATTATAAACAGAACATTATTAAGAACAAAATGTAATTATTATTATTATTATTATTATTATTATTATTATTATTGGTATTTTTAAAAATAAAAATGTAAAATATTTAGATATTAAGTATTATTCTCTATTACACAGGAGAGTGACACCGTCTTACAGTCTATTTTTGATTCTTTAAAAATAAAAAATTATTATTATTACTATTATTATTATTATTGCTGCTGCTAATTTTATTATTATTATTGCTGCTAATATTATTATTATTGCTGCTAAAAATATTAATAAAAAATAATGTTGTTGTTAACATTTGTAAACATTTTAAAAGTGTAAAATATTTCAATTTTTTTAGCCATATTGTTAAAATCTTAAAGCAATACGAATTTTTACAATTAGTAATTTGTTTTTGTTATGTCAAACTATTTTATTGGGTAGAATTTGCTGAGAAATTGTCAATTGTGAGTGAAAAAAACTAACAAAAGTTGTGTAAGTCATGAATTTTATTAAATTCATTAATACAAAAAAAAAGTTAAAATCTTAAAGTGAATTTTTAAGTAAATATCTGAGTGTGATTTTTTTTTTTAACACCTGGGAAAATTCATTAATAAAATAATGAAAAAAAAAAAAAAAAAAGTAAAAAAAAAAATAATGTTAAAACCTAAAGCAATAGGAATTTTTAGGTGAATATTAGGTGATATTTTTTTTTACACCTGGAAAAATTAATTAATAACATTTGTAAATAAGTAAATAAATAAAAAATAAAATCTTAAAGCAATACGAATTTTTAAGTGAATATTTCAGTGTGATTTTTTTTTTAGACCTGGAAAAAAATAATAATATTAATAACAATAATAGTAATAATAATAATTATTATTAATGTTGTTGTTGTTGTTAACATTTCAAAATGTAAAATATTTCCTTTTTTTGCCATATTGTCTATCCCTCAAAGATATTATTATACATTATGCAGAACACAACAGGAGAAAGTGGCACCATCTTACTATTTTTAATAATCCAGTCAATTAAATACTTGTGCTTCATTGTAGTTAATTATTTTCTTTTTATTTTAAACTTGTACGACACCAACCAACATCTGATTTATTATTTACGATGCATGAGTAAGTCTGTTATCAGTGCAAAAATTGCTTCACATTATGCAACACTTGAGTTCAAAACAAAACACTCAAAACAATACAACTAAATCACTGAACAGAATTGCAAAAACACTCTTTGGTTTCCAACACTTCTCCATCTGCCATTGGCCAGACTATTGGTAGAACCAGTTTTGTCATGTCCCTCAAACAGATTGCAATTAGTCACTAGTGGAGCATAAATTAATCCAAAATATGTCTTGTATGTTATTGTTATGTTTGTCCAGCAAACTAGAACATTACAAGCTCTTTAGTCATTTGTCCATGTCTCTGAACGCATGCTGTTGTCATAAAACATGCTCTTATTTGACAAACTGTAAGAAATTCACACAAGCTAGACGTGCTAAGAATATAAACTCGTCTGAGGTCTTATTAATGAAATTAAACTACTTGGCACACCTGGACCACAAAACCAGTTATAAGTAGGATGGGTATAAAATGTATGGGCCAAAATGATAGATATTTCTTTTAGGCCAAAAATCATTAGGGCATTAAGTAAAGATCATGTTCCATGAAAATATTTTGTAAATTTCCTACTGTAAATGTATCAAAACTTAATTTCTCATTAGTAATATGCATTGCTAAGAACTTCATTTGAACAATTTTAAAGGCGATTTTCTCAACATTCAGATTTTTTGCATCCTCAGATTTTAAAATAGTTGTATCTCAGCCAAATATTGTCCTATCCTAACACACATACATCAATGGAAAGCTTATTTATTCAGCTTTCAGATGATGTATACATCTCAATTTTAAAAAAAATTGACCCTTGTGACTGGATTTGTGGGCCTGGGTCACATTTGATTAAATTTAAAAATTTAAAGTTATGGTTCACTCAAAATTCAAATGAATTAAAATATGAAAAAACAAGCAGTAAAATATGCAAGCAGTAAAAAAAATAAAATAAAAAAACACCAGTGTGTCTTATTTTATTATATTTCTCATATTGTTCATACAGTATTTCACATCCATATTTCTTATCTTGTCTTTTTTTTCACAGTCTTGGAAAACCTGTTATTTTAGTGTAATTTCGATACTGTTATAGTTTTTATTATTATTCTGAATTAGTTTTTATTTTCATATTTTGTGTTTTATTTTAATGTAAGTATTTTTGTGCTTAATATGTCTGTATAGTTTCTGTTTTTATTTTTAGTTTAGTTTTAGTTATTTTAGTACAACTGAAACTAAAATATTCTTTCTTATATATTTTTTTTTATTCTAATTCTGTTATAAAATTTATTAAGGCACACATTTTTAATGTTTTTAGCTAATTAAATTCAGTTTAATATAATAAACGTGCCCTGAGGGAATTTTAGTGTGATATGAGTGAGTATTTGAGTGTGATTTTTTTTTTTTTTACACCTGGAAAAATTAATTAATAAAATTGTTAAAAAAAAAATATCTATATATATAGGAATTTTTAAGTGAATATTTGAGTGTTATTTTATTTTTTTTTTTGTAACTGGAAAATTTCATTAATAAAACTGTTTAAAATAATAATAATAATAATAATAATAATAATAACAATAATTAAAGCAATACATTTTTAAGTGAATATTTAAGTGTGTTTTTTTTTTACACCTGGAAAAATTCATTAATAAAATTGTTAAAAAATAACAATAATAATTCTTAAAGCAATAGGAATTTTTAAGTGAATATTTGAGTGTGATTTTTTTACACCTGGAAAATTTCATTAATAAAATTGTTTAAAAAATATATATAAAAATAATTCTTAAAGTAATAAGAATTTTTAAGTGAATATTTGAGTGTGATTTTTTTTTTTTACACCTAGAAATTTCATTAATAAAATTGTAAAAAAAAAAAATTAATAAAATAATAATAATAATAATAATTCTTAAAGCAATAGGAATTTTTAAGTGAATATTTGAGTGTGATTGTTTTTTTTGTTATGTCAAACTATTTTATTGGGTAGAATTTGCTGAAGTTGTGTAAGTTGTGCAAATTCATTGGTCATAAAGAGCGTGAATTGTAAAAAAGCAATCAGGTCTTGAAACTTCTGGAACAAAGGATTTATAATAATTACTTTATTCATGAAATTGAATATAGTGTTTGTGTAAATACAAGCAGCTTTGCCAACAAGTACCAGAAATATTTTGTCTGGGACTACATTATCCAAAAACACCCATAATAAAATGGATAGTTCCTGTCCTTGATTCTGATTGGTTGAGCCATGTCAAAGCTGTTGTAAATTACTCAACAAAAATATACCTTTGTTTACGTCTATGTGTTGCTTGGCAGCCACTTTGTTGTAACCACAACTGTTTCTGAGGAACTACACTGTTTGGTGGAAGAATACTGTTTTTATATATATCATTACACTTTATTTGCTGTGTTTTATTTTTTTAAACCGTACTACGTATGTGGAATAATCGTTTTATAAAAGCCATAATCCCCATAAAGCCATGGATATGATTTATAACAGCTTTATAACAGCTAAGGGGGTTTTAGGCACTCCATTTCACATCATGCCTAACAATGCCCCTTAGCTGTTATAAATTCAATGTAAACCATGGCTTCTTGGGGCTTATTGCTTTAAAAACCACAATTATGTAATAGTGTATATAAAACATACTGGGGTTAAATTTCCAGCCAAAAGCTGTATAACAGAGTAATTCGCCAAAAGACGATCAGTTTCTGGAGGTTTCTGCAGCAGTGACACAGCATGAATTGTTATTGACTCACAGTAGACGCTGAGGGTGGCCTTGGCGGTTTGAGCGCTGACGGCGTTGCTGACGGTGCATGTGTATTCTCCTGCATCATCTCTCCTGGCCTGTTTGATGAGCAGAGATCCAGCGCTAATAGTAATGCGGGTGTCGGAGGACAGTGCAGCTCCTCCTTTACCCCAAACCACACTGACCTCTGAACCTGCAGACCAGCTGCAACTCAGAGACACGTTCCCACCTTCCAGCGGCAGAGACGGCAGAGACAAACTCACTCCGTTCACAGCATCTGAAGATGGAAACAATGACAGGGAGAGCAACTAATACATTATTAACCCTGCTACTGTGTTGGAAAAAGTTTGATTTTCAACACTGAAACACTGGCTAAACTATATATTTTATTTCATTCATTCATTCATTCATTCATTTATTTATTTATTTAGGTAAATATTTCTCATTTAGGGTCATGAATGTGCATGCAAAGTTTCAACACTTTTTTGGAAAGAATGTACAAAGCTAAACAATTTTTGTTACTATTTTTGTTTAAAAAAAAAAAAAACTATTAAAAAAACCTTATTTTATTTCAGATAGATGCCAAGGCACTTTCTCATTTGTATTTAGTTTATCTTGAATAAATCTTGAAAAAATGAATAAAACAATATACACATTTTAAAAAATAAATAAATGGTAATTTAATAATTTATTAATTAGGTAATAAATATTAATTAGGTTTCTATGAGATTTATATTATATATATATATATATATATATTAGCTTTTCAAACAATAAAAAATGAAATACATGAGAACGTATGAAATTTCAGACGTTTACCTAAAATTGAAGACTCATCTTTTAGTGCTTTTAAATCATTAATCGCAATAAATCATATCCAAAATAAACGTTTTTGTTTACATAATATATGTGTATACTGTGCATATGTATTATGTATATAAAACTACCCACATACAGTATATATTTTGAACGTATTTACATGTATAGAATTTTATTCATATAATTAATATTATATATAAATATATTTAATATATAAACATAACATATGTTTCTTAAATACATCCATCCATGTGTTTTTATATATACAGATAATAAATATACACAGTACACAAACATATATTATGTAAACAAACACTTATTTTGGATGCGATTAATCGCGATTATATTATATTATATTATATTATATTATATTATATTATATTATAATTTGCTATCCAGCTAAGTTTCAATTAAAAATCTGTCAAATGTTTTTGTTTGTTTGCAGAGGAAGCACAAATAGCAATAAATATCACTTTTACACTAAGTACAAATGAAGTCCATATTATTTATACTTGTCATGCAAAGTCACTACAAGTAGTCATGACTATACATATATATATATTTTTTTTTTTTTCATTTAATTTGTGCAGCTAATTTTGAACATAAAAATAAGTGATGCCTAATAAAATTATTATTCTTACATATTTTATATTTTTAAGTCTCTGACAAGCTACAAAAGATGTTTTCTGTTTTAACCTAAATCTTTGGTGGTTTTGTTTTGTTGATTTTTGGAAAATTGCATGCAGCACATGCCCTGCAACACAAAAGCTGTCCTCTATTTTACTGTTATGTCAGTGTTGTGAATATATGCAGCATCATTTGATCATACCAAACACCTTGAGCTGCACTGAACGTGTGTTCACACCAAGTCCAGTGTTAGCCGAGGGTTCAACCGAGACACTGTAGTTTCCAGAATCACGAATCTGGCTGTTACTGATTTTGAGCTGAGTGGCGGTGACAGAGATTCTGCCCTGGTACTGCGGTACAGACATTACGAAAGGGCCTCCGTTCGCCCACATCGCCAGCGTAGTCGCTGCGCTATCAGTCCATCTGATGAGGGACACATCAGACACCGTCTGTACTGTAAAGACGGCATCTTTCCCTGATGCCACCAACACCGGTGTCTTCTCGAACTGAACTGAAACAGGATCCAAACACAAAACGACCAAAGGCAAACCTGGAATGGAAAGAAAGTGAAAGCTTCATTCAGAGTTAATTTGTTCAGTTACATGACACTTCAAAATGGGTTTGGATTAGGTAACAAAAAATATATATATATCAAAGCAAGTGTTATTTGATGCTATCCAAATCTTTTCTTCAATATATTTGCTTAGTGACCTAACACAGTAATTGAAAAACCCACAATACAAACACAATAAAAGAAAGTTTAAATGCAAATACATCTGTATGAGAGAAATGTGCATTCAAATGGGTGTGGCATTAACAGACGCAAATGATGCACGTCAAAGCTTAAAATAGCAGTTCGGGGAATGCTGTAAAACAGGAATTTATGATAATGTGCAACCATTATGTACCTGTACACAACCTTAAAAACATCTCTTACAATTGTCTGTTTTGTTTTTAGGTGTTTTGACACTTGACAACCCAGACATACCTAACAATAAAGTGGTGATCATTATTTAACTTAATTGTTTTTACATAATTTTTAAAAAATTTTATATTAAAACTGAGTTTATACTGATATCTCTAGTTTACATTTATAGCTCAAAATTAATCAGTTTTATTTATGTATTTATTTATTCATTCATTTTGCATCAGTTATCCATTGCATGTCACATTTTTCTATGCTTAAGTTTTATATTTAGTAAGAAAGTACCATGAAAACACGTGCATCATGTAGACATCTATTTGATGTTTGCGTTTACATCTGAACGATGTATATTTTTAGGTTTGTAGATGTATGTTTCCTGTCATATAATATATATAGAAAATGTGTTTGAGATGTTTATCATGTTGAATGCACATAAAACCTCTTTAAAAAATGTGTATCAGGTACAAAATATATTTTTTAACAATAGGTAAACTTGTCATTCATTTGATTCACATGTATTTTCAGTGACTAAAGTGCTTTTCAAATTAAGTATAATTGTTGTTAATATCTAATTTAAACACAGCACTGTAAAATTCACCTGTGTATTTTCTACAGAATCACATGTGACAATCTTGACAGGTTGAAGAGGCAAAACCTACTTATCAGTGAGAAAACCACAACAGGATGGAGCAGAATGTTCATGTCAGTCTGGAGGGCCTGAGCAAAAACATTCAATTAGTTTCCAGATGTTTAGGTCTATCACATATTAAAGCGTATAAATCATAATAAAAGACATTCTGTCAAATTAAAAAGAGATACTGACATCAATCACTGCCTCGTATGGGAATGCATATTAACAACACTGTAACGTTACAGCTCAGTGCGCAAGCACTTAGCGACTACAATCGTTTTAGTTGTAGACTGTATTAAAATGAGAAATTCAAGCTGTTATGTACACTTACTAAACAGTCTTCTTTTGGTTTTCATTTTCGTGTTTTCAAAATCCGTCTTTGGTTTCGGCAATAGGACGATCGCTGCTTTCACTTCCTGATTTACACTACCTGTCTGACACCTCGCCTCACCTCCACCGCATCATCACAACCGGTAAAGAATGAAATAACGTCTTTTGCTACTGTAGAAAGTAAAGTAATGTATAAATAAACACGATGGCTGTTTTACATCGATGGATTTACAAAAAGTTACCTAATATAGCCTTATAATTCATACAAATCACACCTGAGGTGTAATGTTTACGTTCTGTCAGAGTAAACCATGCCACGCCCCCTTTTTTATCTTCAGTAGATTCGAGTGTCAGTCATCGTTAGAAAAAAAATATATATACATATATATTGATTAGAAATGTGTTAATAATATTAAATTAATACATTATTTAAAAAATCTCTTATTCGAATTTGTACATATTCTAATGAATATGTTCCGAAATGAACCTTAGACTAAGGATTTGTTTGATACTTCCACATTAAAAAAAAATAATACATTATTGCTTTTTATTAGGCCTACTACACATTTTTCTAGTATACGCATCATTAAAATGAAAAGGATTTATTACAAGAGAAGTTGTACAGGTTTTCTAATATTAAAATCATTTAGGTGTCAAAATACGTCAGCTCTCTTCACGTCACGCACGCACACCTGTGTCTTACAGACGTCATGTACACTAAGCTTGTTAAACGCACCTGTTCAGTAGCGGTAAGACGATGGACAGTTAATACGCCATACCACAGATAAATAAACACGGGTTTTAGCTTCGAATGTCAAGGTAAGATCGTTTATTTCGACTTGAAAGGCATTTTATTAAAGTACTTTACAAACGTACATTAGTGAGTGAGTTAATTAGAAATAAGGAAGGCACAAACAGTATCACTCTCTCTAATGATGTCTAATTTGTCAGGTGTCATGGAATCACGGACGCTGCTTTGGATTCTGTTTACCACAGTCACTCTGAGTGAGTCCGAGAGACTTTATTAAAACTACAAAAGCTGTTTGGTCAATTTGATACGTCATGTGGTATTAATACAAAACGAGTGTTTCTTGTCATTTTGCTGGGCAGAAAAAGGACAGTTTTGTCCACAAACATAAATGGGTCATTCTATGGAAATGTCCATTTTTCTGTCCCTAGCCTTTACAGAAATATTACACTTGTTTATATTTAAAAATTCAACATGTTGGCCGTTTCTCAATACCAAGTATGCAAAGTTCGGACTTGCGTCCTTTGTAGTTCGGACTTGGTAGTTTGACTTGGGAGTACGAACTCCCGAGGACGGAAGGACACAAGTCCTGTAATTCAGCAAATGGAACAGCAGTGTACTTGATAACGTCTGTCAGCTCGCCAGACGAAATATGATATCAACCACCTTTTCATTTAACCATATTAATAGCTGCAAAAATGTAGTTCATGGAATGTACAACATTACAGTGAAACGAAATATTATATCAAACAGC
>JAHKKF010483991.1:0-12559 GCA_019740295.1 Labeo calbasu | reverse complement strand
ACCTTGCCAAAATCAGCTCTGCAAAAATCATCTCATTCTGGTCGAGGCTGCTTTAAATGCAAATGAGCTCTGCTCGCCCCGCCCCTCTCTTCTCTCTGCTACTCTGAGAGATTGTTTACTTTAGCCACATTTAGCGCGTTTAGCTACTAAACTTGCTAACTAGCACATTATTAGGAAAGGCAATTGCAAAGATTCATAAAAAAAACCCTTATACTCATTCTGCTGTAAGTGAAGCTGGATCACGAATGATTCGCGCAAACATAGACGGATATATGTAGATCGGGAGGCGCATTCCATTCACAAACAAATGTAATCTACTGCATCTTCAGCAGTTCAGATGTCGGGAGTGAATGACGACCACTGCGTTCATTATTATATCCAGCAACACAACACCTCAATTGCTCAATCAGAGATATTCTTGTCTAACTTACATCCCTGCTCCAGCATCGAAACAAAGAGGGCGGACTGTTTCAACTGATCTAAGGTAAGATGCTCATGTCAATCAACTATCGTGGGAGCGGCCTCTGTCTGTGTGATGGCACAACGACAGGCATCTGAGAATGGCTCAATTTGAAAAAGGAAATATTATTTTTACAGATTAATTAAAAACCACTGCATGGATTTTTATCACTATAGGGTAGATTTGTACATACACTGCCAACACACATTAATGTTCAAACAACATGTAAAAGTGAACTTAGCATCCAATGACCCCTTTAAGGCACATGCCTTGTTATCTGCAACAAGAAAACTTGTTCTGTGTTCAGTAACACTGCCTGCTTCAGTTTACTTCTCAGAACCATGTGAATCATCATAGTATGCATCTTTGAAGCTATGTTCACCTTTGACAGAGACATTGCTCAACAAATACACAAGAGAGAAGGCACATGAAAGTTTAGTTACAAGAAGCTGCGTCATTGTGTCTTATTTATGGAGGGGAAGTGAATAATGTGTATAGATAAGAAATTTTGGTTATCTAGTTATATTACACTTGAGGAAGGAGTTCACAGCGGAGTGGAGATTCTTGTTATTTTTACTTTGATAAAAATGTATCAGTTAATCAAGTTTTATTTTTTAACCAATTACGTAATTTGTTCCAAATATATAATTGTTTGGGTCTTAAAGACTCAACACAATTATAATATGACATGCAAAATATCACTAGCTGAAATACATATTAAAAATACTACACACAAAAATACCATATTAGTATACTAAAATAAATGGTCCATTCTACAGAATTTAAGTATTCAAATCTTAGATGTTAACTAAGATCCTTCTATGATCTTCTGAAACCCACAATAATATTTAAAATATTAGTAAGCTTAATATATATTAAAAAGCATAATTTATTGGGTACTTTTAATTGGGAGGTGGCTGTCCCAACCCCAACCCCTACATCTGAACTTATGAAAATGATATTGAAATAGATAGGTATTTTTTTTTCATTGTTGTTTTTAAAAGTATCTTTTTGATTCTTTTTTAAAAGTGAAGTTAAAAAAAGTAAATTTCTTTGTAAATTAGGAAACTTCATGTAAAAAATGTCAAACTTCAAAAATCATTTCAAAATCATCCTACATCACTACAGAAGTTCTGACCGAGTCTTTACAAAGTGAACATGCAAAGAAGATCAAACATCCGTTTGATCAGCTATATACGGCGATTTTGAGGGAGAAAATATGGTCAGAGTTTTTCGACATACCCTAACTGTCTTGAACCAGAATACACAGACTTCAGGGAGAGTAAGACCAGACGAGTGTTTGACATTAAAAAGTATATCAATTATTATATCAACTATTATTTTTATGAAAATAACCGATCGTTTTGCTAGATAAGACCCTCCTTCCTCAGCTGGGATCGTTTACAACTGCATTTGGGATCGTTTGAAGCCGCATTTAAACTGCATTTTGGAAGTTCAAAATCGGGGGAACCATACCAATCCATTACATGGAGAAAAATCCTGGAATGTTTTCCTCAAAAAACACTATTTCTTTACAACTAAAGAAAGAAAGACATGAACATCTTGGATGACAAGAGGGTGAGTACATTATTTGTAAACTGTTGTTCTGGAAGTGGATTTCTCCTTTAAAATTAGCATGAGCAACCTTTTGCTTTTTACAAAGAAAAATTGGATTAAAAATACAAGATGTTTCCAACTCTGACTTCGGACCAATTGTGTAGAATGGCCCATAAACATTACAATATACACTATACCATTCAAAAATGTTCTTGAAAGAAATCTCTTATGCTTTCCAAGGCTGCATTTTATTTGATTCGTTTTGATTCGAAAACAGTAATATAGTGAAATATTATTGTAATTTAAAATAACTTTTCTATTTTAATATATTTAAAAATGTAGTTTTTTTTGTGAAAGCTAAGTTGCAGCAGCCTTCAGTATTCAGTGTCTCATGATCCTTCAGAAATTCTGTAAATATGCTAATTTGGTGCTCAAGAAATGTATCTTATCATTATCATGTTGAAAATGGTTTTGATCAATTTAATGCATCCCTGCTGAATAAAAGTATTGATTTCTTTCTCCTTCCACACCACTCAGGAACCAAACAGAGACAATGTAATAAATACCAGGATCACACTGGAGTAAGCATCAAGTAATTTCCACTCTGACCACATCTAATCTGAATATTCCCATTAACTACCCCTTAATCTTGCTGACCCTGTGAAATAAGTGAATTACTCTAAAAACAGATCTGCTAATACATCCCCAGTTTGGAAAAACCAAACCTAAAGTGTGGCATGAGTCATAGTCGTGATTGCGAGAGTCCTATAAATCTCAAACATTAATAGAGTTTTCTTCAGCAGTCACCCTGTCAAGTATGCCTACAGTGCCAGACAGGGGTCAGAATCAGTGCCTGAATCACACTGCCAGGAGTCCAAATATACAGTGACTTACTTACATTCATAAACTTACTGTTGTTCATCAAACGATACGTTCGTTATTGTTACGGGAGGTGACTAGGAGCCAGCTGACTCCTGACTGCGTCATAACAACCGAGACAGACCACAAGAATGACATGACTCATGTGTAACTATGCTTAAAATGAAAGCATGTGAGGTCTGGACAGCAGGATTTACTCCATAGGAGAAAAAAAAAGGTATAAACTTGTTTTTTAACTTGCATTATTGTTCAAATAACGCCATGCTTTAGGTCATGTTAGATCCTCCCGACTACATCCAAAACGCTGACGATGGCATTTCTTTAATTAAAATATCAGTCAGAACTGATATCACCAAATTGTTCTATCATTACAGGAATCTATAAATCTGTATTTGTTAAAAGGCTACAGACTTGTGAAACTGAAAACGGAAAGAGAAAGTGAATGGGAAGCAGAGCAAAAGAGGAAAAAGAAGTAAAAGAACCGTGTCTCTCTGAGAGACGCCAGATTATCTGCTTCACTGCTTGAGTGAAACACATTAGCAAGCTGGATTATTCAGCCCAGTGCTTCAGAGAACAAGTGCTGAAATGAAAGTGTGTGTGTGTGTGTGTTTGGGGAGGGGGGTAGTCCTGTCTTGTCCTCCAGACATACCTCTTCATCTGCTGTTTGAAAGGCAACAGAGGTATCTCCAAAACTTCAAAAATGTCATAAAACACACTGTAATACTCACTATTTAACCCCCTGTATTTCCTGTCCCATCACCAGGGTCAGCTGGACGTGGAGATTGTTTGACTACAAACTAGATGTGATTATCTCAGTGAGGAGTAAATGATGACAAGGTGGTTTAGAAGGTGAAATATGAATACCTGTGGCAGGGAGGCAGAGAGAGACACTGTAGACCACAGGCTGACATATCATTAAGTGCCCCAGTCAACAGCATATTACCGCCTCTGAAGAATCATTGAGTCTGCCAGGGTTATGTGACCTGTCACACAGACTTACATCATGAACAGGAACATGTTACAAAAGCCTACACAAAGAGAGAGAGATGAGAGAGAAGAAAACAGGAATCATTGGCACGCAGTGGTCGATATTCACAAAAATATTCAAAATAATGGTTGTAAGCCATGGCACAGTGGGTAGCGCTTCACGTCACATTAAAGGAACAGGACACCCCCAGAAAAAACCCTCAAAATTTCAGCCCAAGATATGAAAATCCAAGATACAGATGAATTTTGTTCTTCATCGTCACAGATTTGGAGCAATTTAACATTGTATCGCTTGCTCACCATAGGATCCTCTGCAGTGAATGGGTGCCGTCAGAGTGAGAGTTCAAACACTTTACGTAAACATCACAATAATCCACGATTAATGAGTAACATGAATCCCGTCCATCAATAACATCTTGTGAAATTAAAAGATGTGTGTTTTTATTTAATTAATCCATCGTTAAGACTTTTTTTTAACTTAAAACTGTATCTTTTGACTTCCTCTATCCATAATATTGCTTTTTTTCTAGTGTAAAAGTCAGAGAAATATGCACAAACCATGCACTGTTTACAATCAAAAACAGTCCAAAACAGTTCTAAACAAATATGATAGGACAACAGGGGACCGACTTATTTACTGAAGAAAGCATTATGGATTATGAATTGGTATTTTAGCCAGAAATGCAAAAAAAAGTGCAAAAAAAAAAAATCTAAATATTGAGAAAATTGCCTTTAAAGTTTTTTCAAATTAAGTTCTTAGCAGTGCATATTACTAATCAAATTTACGGTAGGAAATTTACAAAATATCTTCATGGAACATGATCTTTACTTAATATCCCAATGATTTTTGACATAAAAGAAAAATCGATCATTTTGACCCATACAATGTATTTTGGCTATTGGTTTGAGGGTAAGTGAATCGGGGGTAATTTAATTTTTGGGTGAACTATCCCTTTAATTATGTACTTTAATGATCTACATCTTATGGCATGGGGGATAAGTAAATTTTAAGCAAATTGTCATGTTTGCATGCACTATCCTTTTAAGAGTGACTGTGAAAAACAACTTGGTGCCTCTAATGTCTAAAATCCATTCACCCCATCAAACCTTTTCTGTATCTTCCCTGCTTTCCCGTACATGATCAAAACAGGCAATGAAAATTAACTTTGCAATGACTGCCCACAAAACTAATGATATCAAATAATGAGGAGAAACGATGGGAAAGGACCACTGAGCTCAATATACGCAGCACCCCCAGTGGAGTCATTGATCCAGAGAGCCTTACATCACATGATGGGAAACCTGAGCCAGAGAGGAACCCTGGTCTTCACAACAGCCTGCTCTTCTAAATGAACACAGATAAGATTTGCCCATCTGAGACACACACACCCACATATTCATGGCATGACATGCAAAGGTAGATGCACAAATGTAAATGATAAAGAGCTAAGTTAAAGATATGCCCCATTTATGGCCTAAGTATTCAAGAAACTACGTACAGAAGAGTTTTTTGCTTACAAACAATTAAAAAGAGACTCAAAGACAAGCAGATAAACACAAAGGCATACACTCACAAATACACACACTTGTTGAGAGGTGAGGTAATCTTATGCCTTCTAACAGAGCGATCAATGATCACACAGCCTTCAGGATATCACTCAAACTGATCCATCTATCATCAACTGAATTATTCATACACGACCGACAGTGAGTGTGTGTATTTGTGAGAGTATATCCCTAATAAGGCAGTTTTGGATGATTTGCAGTTTATTCTATTTGTCTACGTTTAGCACAAATGACCAACCAAACTGTTACCTTTCTATTATATCACAGCCAAACAATTGTTATCTTACTATTACACCACAAGAAATAAAATCTGAAAGCGATCCTTCTAAATAAAACACACGCTAACCACACATATACAGTAAATACACAAATCAAAACAGTTCACACACAGATCCCAGCTGGCAATCATGGTACAATCGAGTACAAGGATAATCCTGATCAATATCTATACTTCCTGAGGGATCATTTTTCATAAGGATATCAATATAGAACATGAGTTTCAGCACTAAGAATGTGTTTATACAGTTATGTGCCTTTGACTAAAATCATTTTTTTTTAAAGTATTTTGTTTATAGAGGGTTCGTCACAACAATCCTGCCTAAAAATAAAATTCTAATTTATGCTATTTTACACAAAAACCACTTTATTTTGCACTTTTCTAAAGTAATAGTATGATTTTAATCAAGAAATAGCGAAGAATCTTTACTTTAGATTCTTAATCTTTATCATATGTGACCCTGGACCACAAAACCAATCATAAGTAGCACGGGTATATTTGCAGCAATAGCCAAAAATACAATGTATGGGTCAAAATGATAGATTTTCCTTTTATGCCAAAAATCATTAGGATATTAAGTAAAGATCATGTTCCATGAAGATATTTTGTAAATTACCTAATAAATATATCAAATTAATAAGTATATCAAAGTAAATATATCAAAACTTTTTACTAGTAATAATATGCATTGCTAAGAACTTCATTTGGACAACTTTAAAGGCGATTTTCTCAGTATTTTGATTTTTTTTAATTAGTATATAATACATATTTAAGTTAAATATAAGCTACATTTTATCTAAAATAGATTTGTAATAACTGATGAATCATAGGTTAGAAGGGACCATAATTAAAGTGTTCTTGGGAGCAATAGTGTGTGAGCTTTTTTGTCTTTCATTTTTCAATAATTGATAAATGAATTTATATGCTACTTCAACTGAAATGCCAATCCACTTTTTTTCTAATCAATAATCCTAAAACAATGCTGTTGTTTCATATCCTAAAAAAACATGCATACTGCACTAAAACACACACACACGTGTGGTCAGCTATCCTTGTAGGGACTCTCCATAGTCGTAATGGTTTTTATACTGTACAAACCACATTTTCTAACACCAACCCTACACCTAAACCTACCTGTCAATTTAGGTCCCCACCATGACACAATCTCCTATGAGTGTGTTTGTATATTCAGATTTAAGTCCCCACCAGGATATATAAACCAACGCACACACACACACACACACACACACACACATATATTACTGACAGTCCGGAACACACTCATCAGTCTCATTCACACGTTGAGAGCTATTCTGGTCCACTTCCTGGTGTGACTGAGGCATAAGATATCTCAAGCCCCTTGTCTGCAGTAGGGCACAAGCACACTGGCAGCAAAGGTCAAAGCACACCGCTGCTTATCTCCATCACTTAGCGACACACGTCAATTCTTGTGAACATGTCTCACCACATCTAGGGCATACGTACATGCATTCAAACAAAGTAGCATGTATGTACGAATATGTATGGCCTGCAGTTGAGACTGCATCTGGATTAGTGGTTAGTGGAAAGCCCCGCATCCTTTTTTCCATATTTAGGAGAAACAGCAAGTATCTGAATTATTAGTTAGTGCTTTGCCTTCTAATTAAACGTTATATCCTCACAGGTGAAGCCAGAGTATACACTATATTGATAATATGCAATCAGAGCTGAAACACTGACAAAAAAGTGTTATTTTAACTTAAAGTAAGTGTTCGTGCTACGTAAGTTTAGTCGACTTAAAGTCTTAACTGACAACTTTAAGATTTGAATTTTTCATAAAGTTATAGCTAACTGCAACAATCTTTTTTCTACAGAAGAAGAAAGTCACACAGGTTTGGAATGACAGTAAGGTGAATAAATAATGACTAGACTATTAAATTTAAAAAATGTATAACATGATTTAATAACTTAACATGATTTTTGAAATTAAACAAATGATTATTTCCAAATCTCAGGTAGCTAAAGTTAGGAGCGGATGAAGTTAATTCTGTGTCCACTGATTCACCTGTTCGACTACTACCAAGACTACTACATTTGTGTGTATTAGCCCCTCACATACTCTCACTGAGGTGGTCTCTGCAGCTTGTGTAACATGACCCTTTCAACAAAAAATGCAAGGGAGGAGAGGGGGGAGAGAAAGAAGCTGGACAAAAGCCCCTAACAGCAGCGCTGTCCAGTAGGTAGAAGTGGAGTTATCCCGAATGGCTGTGTTCGATTGGTGTGTAATGCATTCTGGGGGCTGGTGGTGGGAGCAGGACGGATGGCGCCATGCTGCTGGCCCACTGATACACTACACCAGCAAACACAGCCCAAGGGAAGCAGGCGCGTCAATACACACACACACACAGAGCACCTGCAGGCCAGCTGGAAACCCAAAAGCATCTGCGAAGGTGTTGATGTTAATCATTGCAAGAGAATGTGTATGATTGTGATAGGATAAGGAATAAAAAGTGTGTGTATGCTGCTATTTGTGTGTGTACTAGTGTTTTGGGGGGTAGCTAGTCATTCACCTCAGCGCTGGCACCAAACCTGTATGTATTTGTGAGCCCCTCCTACACTGAAGGTCATCCCTGATGTCTTGAGAGGGAGGAAAGCCAGATCGATTATGATAAAAATACACCTGCGAAGGACATAGACACACCCAGATATAGATAGTACTAGCTGATTGAAACACTTTATTATCTGTTTAGATGCTACTATCTAGGAATTAAGCCTCATCTAACATATTATGTCAATTATTATGACTTCCTGTTTCTGGAGATTTCAATATCAAGTACATGTTAAAGTGAAGAGAAGGTATATCAACCAATATTGAAAAACTGTATTACTATCTCTAGAAAGACAACTGCAACTAGGAGAGTTACTAGTGTACTGAAATATACTTTAATATTAACAACATTTTATAATATTTGTGTATTTTTGGAGCATTTTTAAAATCCTTTATTACAAGTATATTTCATATTTAAATATTACCAATATTTTATAATATTTTGTGTATTTTATAATATGTTTATGTAATATTTACAAACATTTCCAATGTCATATAATTTTAGTTATAATTTGTATTAAGCAACTTACTTTTGCTCTGTAGAAAAGACGACTTATGAAAGGTATAACATTTTAGATTTTAATCTTAACAATATTTTACAAAAATGTGTATTTTTATATTTTGTTTAATATTTTCTGATTATTTTTACTAATATTTTTGTCATACATAACACCTAAACTACCTGGTTTTTATACAAATATAATATCATTCTAATAACTATGAACAAATCAACCTGACTATATTAGGTTACTCCAACATAACAGAACAAAAAGTTATTTTAGAGATGGTAGAAATAGAGTAATAACTGCCTTTTCACATCACACTCTAACTGAACATGTTCTTCTAATTTACTTACCTTCAATATCACATTCTTTCCTTTTCAACATAACTGCATACATCTGAAACAAGACACAAGAAGTCCATGGTATCAAATAGGCACTTAGTCTTCCCTCATCCAGCACATAACTAGAGAGGGGATATTCAACGCACACACACACACACACACACACTACGTCAGTCTGTCTGCAGCCTAACCACAATCCTCTTGCCTGCTGTGGCGACCGCAAGCAGTCAACAATGCCACACTCAGCATCATACTGCATAACAGAACAATCAATACACGCACACACACAAACCACCACCACACTGTTCATCACATCAATCGATAATTATGTACACCACCACATAGCTCAACAGCAGTTATGCTTAGGCTTACTTCTTAAATGTCTGTAAATACATAAATACATATCTATATAAATATTCAAAAGTGCATGCTGCCTGCACACATAATCTCTTCCACACACAAGGACAAACACAAGGATATTGTAAAGCGCACGCCCATAACAAGCTACCAGTGAGCTGGCAGAGTCTTACAAGGTCCATTTCAAAAACTGCAGTTATTTTTACCTGCTCTAACCCATTACAATTAAAAATATATATATTAAATTAGATTTTTTATTCATTTATTTTGAATTTGGATGTGTATTATTTATTTTAGACTTAAAATTGAATTTCTGTTACCACTTGAAGCACTTTTTTTTTGGATGATAACTGTAAAATGTTGAACTGGCATTGAAGGTGTAGTTAAATGTGTGATAGGTTTTCTTTTACCCGTCTTAGTACTAAAGTCTACCCTCCCCCAGTCACAAAATCTAAGATCATCCAGCTGGTTTAACTCATTAGCAGTGCTGCAGAGAATAAAACTACAAATCTGTCAGCCAGTGAACAGGTTGCATTAATGTATCTACCGCAAACTAGTCCACACTCCAACCAAGCTGTTTGTTTTGGTGTCATTGTTGGGACTTTCCACTGACTTCAACATTTTTAACAATACTTCCAATTCTCTAAAGCTGACCCATCACATCAACATTTTAGGATTTTAGACTTTATTTGGTATGGAGTGTTTTCACGACACATCATCAGTGGACTGTATTGGCGGCACTGAACGTAAACAACGCCACTAAACTGAAAAAAACTCACATATTTTGCTGATTATTGAAAATTCTCAATTATTGTAATGTTTTGGGCTGTACTAATCGTCCGGACCAGGAAAAACATTTGGGGTAAAGACTGCCAAAAGTTATAACAAATCAAGCAGAAGAGTTCAAAAACCTGTCTGATGAACTAAAGGTGTTTGTGGTTGGCCAAACTGAACCATGATTTCTAGAACAAGAATCTTGACAACATTAGTGTTTGTTCTTATCATATCCGGGTCAGGTAGGTGAAATATTAGGCTAACATCTTAATTAATACTGCTCGTACATATCTTTACCACCTATTAACTTTAGTTTGTCAAAATATTGTGCCCTTTCCTGCTTACTAAGTCCTTCTCCATACGATTTAGCAGCTTCCACACGTTTTTCCATGGTTTAGACAGCATAAATTAGCAGAACAATGTATTCAATAGTACATTAATCGTGCAATCCATGCTGTTGTTTACGTTAGAGTATCTCCAATATGGCCGCGCATCCGGGTGACTGACCAAAACCGTTACATAAGTGCAAACCCTCTATGATCAATAAGTCAATTACTTATTACATCTCTATTAATACATTTTGCGTTTCAGAATTTTCTTAAGTTTTTATTTAGTATATTTAAAAAGCTATTCGTTTACTCTTCGATCTCTATTATTAGATTTGTTGATTTGTTCTCAGAATCTATTTAGAATAAAGCTGTAAACATAACCTGCTTTATCATCAGCATCATTCTTACCCTTTCACACACATCAGGTTGCACATGCACGCACACAGGACATGCTTTAGGACCTCCTCTTTGCAAAGAGGCTGTTTAGCTTTTCACACGATATATTGATCCCGAAGTGAGATACTTGCTCAAGCAAACATTTCATCGGTTTCTCTTTGTTGAGCAGGTCAAGTGTGATAAACCCGCTTTATCTGAGACAGCGGAAATCTGAGCTCCACACTTAGTCCACTCTTGGGTTATGTCTCCCTCTTTTGACTGAAGTCTGTTATAGCAATCATCAGCCAGAAAAGGACAGTGATAACGGAAAATAGGAGTTTTTGTTTACAGTGGCAAATGCGGCGGCGAATTGTTTACTAACAGGTGCAGATTTACACTCACATACAACATTAAGCCATTTGTGTATATGTTGATTTGTTCCTTAAAATATAAATTAAATATCCACAGAAATCCATTTTCCACAATGCTACAGTGTTAAAAATGTAAACATACATCGTTTGGCCTTATTTAGCAGTTCGTTTTGCGCTTGTCTAGCAAATTTTCAAGTCAACTGTGAAGAAGTAGCGTGCTGACACTGACATCATTATTCTTCCTCTTTCAAAGAGCAGATGAAGACGTCAAGAGATCAGAGTTGACCACCACGCAGTTTCTTCCTTATTTCAAACTCTTCATTTGACTCTTGTGCACAGTGTGGCTTGTCTTTCTTCAATCTTGAAATCAACTTTAATGTTGTCTGTTTCAGCGAGGGCTGTAGGTTTTAAAGATACACTTTTGAGCAATAACTTTACGTAGTAAAGAAGATGGCTTTACTGTTCTGCGATGCCTTTTGGGTAAGTTCTTGTTTAAGCCTCTCATAAGTTACATTTCTCACGATGTAGGCTACGGGAAATACAATTTCCTATATTTCTGTTTTTAGAACGATAGGTTGTATTTTGTGTTTGCTAAACTGAATTAGGAAAACTGCAATGTCTACTCTAATACAACTTGAACTGTCTGTTTAATATATGCTTTAGTTTGATGGTCCTCTAACACACATTTTACAGACGAAAACTAACAGTACATGTCAACTTTTTCTACTTATCTACTACCCCTAACCCTAACATAATGGTCTACTAGTATTCTAATGAGAGTTTGTTCTTGTACAAGTTCATTGTTCATTGAGACATGTAGTTGCAAAGTTACTTACACTTAGTAGAATGTCTACTTTTAAAAGTGTAGCTTTTAAAGGGATTATGTTTTGAGAGCAGTTCAGTTTTAAACTACAATCTACTATGTTAAACTACTATGTACACTGCCCTCCAAAAGTTTGGAAACGCCCTAGAAAAGTGGGGTTTTGGACAATATTGGCATGAATACTTTTTAATTTGTGATAGTTTTGCACTGATAAGGGACAACACAAACTACGAAAACATATTTTATTACATAAACAGTTTATACATAGAAAAAATTTACATTTTTGATTCATCAAAATATCCACCATTAGCAGCTATTACAGCTCTGCATAATCTGGGCCTAAATTCATTGTATTCTAAACTTAATTGGCAAT
>JAHKKF010483984.1:0-11642 GCA_019740295.1 Labeo calbasu | reverse complement strand
CAGGAATATATATATATATATATATATATATATATATATATATATATATATTCTCATTTAGTATAAATTGAAGTAAAATAACTTAAACCCATAAATTAAACTATTTTGACATTTAAAAAAACTAAACAAAAATGACAAAAACAAAAAAATTACTAAAATTTTAACTAAAACTGAAAAAATTAAATACATTTCTAAATATTAACTAAACAAATAATATGTAAGATACTAAAAAAGTCACGGTTTAATTCAGCATAAATTATAATTTTTGTGTTTAAAAAATAAAAATATTCCAAAATATTAAATTACAACCTAAAAAACTTGTTTGCATTATAGTAATGAAAACTTTCATTAAAATAAAGCAGAAAAAAATGAAAGAGTCCTAAAATAATATTGAATAAGTGAGATTTGTTAAACATGAAATACAGTGTGTCATGAAAACAATGGAGCTAGTAATAATATTTCACAATTTGTACTGTATTTTCGATCAGCCTTGGTGAGCAGAAGAAACAGAGAAACCAAAACTGTGAAAGACATGCAGGTGATTAAATGATGATTTTGGAGTGCACTGTCTCTTTAAGAGCGTGTCACCTGGTCTTTAGGTGTGCAGGGTCGTATGGTGTAGACGCGTGTGGGCGGAGGGCTGCGGAACAGGTCGCGGTTCCCGTGAGACGGCAGCATCCGCTAAACATCAACACAGACACCGTCAGGAGCCGAAGGCACGGTCGCAGGTCAAAGGTCAGTGTCGTGCAGCTTACCTGGAATTCTCCAGACAGTCCTCCTCTGAAGCCCCACGGCTCGGGGTCGTCGGTTAAAGCGAGAGCGGGATGAGGCGTCTGACCTCCTGCAACACAAACGCGTGACGCGTTATTCAGGACGAGCGCTTCTGGCGTACGCCGTCGATCGACACGTGTTTCTCACCCAGAGTTTTGACGTAGGCTTTGGCCATGGTGACGCCGCTCTTGATGTCACAGATGTAGTTGTAGAGGTCGTACAGGATGATCCGGTTGGGCACGTTGGACAGTCTGTTGAACATCCGCACCACGTCGGCGCACATGTCGTCAAACTTCTCGGCTCTCCGACGCCATTCTTTACCCTTCGGCAACCAAACCACACAGTTGCATTCATGCATTCGGCAGATGCTTTTATCCAAAACAACTTTTGAACAACTTTTGTCAACATTTGAAGTGGATCAAAAAAGGACGACTGTAATTGTCAAATAAGCCTGGCGTTGTATATTATGAACAAATTGCTTTTGTTCTTCTATTTTAAGTGTTTTGGATAAAAATGTAAGATAAATGCGTATGTGTAAATGTAAAGAAAAAAAGTCAAATAAATAAATAATAATAATACAATAATAATGTATATTTACACAATATTTTTTTTACTTTATTATTTTATATACTTAAAAAAATATATAATAAAAGTAATTAAAAAATAAAATAAAAATAATTTAAAACAAGTGTGTGTGTGTGTGCTTAATAAGACAAAGTATATAAGATAAATAAGTCAATAAAACATTTATATAAATGTTAATGAAAAAATTAAAATTAAAAAGCTATTTTAAAAAGGAAACAATAAAACATATATTGTGCTTTTTTTTGTTATTTTTTATAATATATTATTATTTGTCAATAAAAATATTTATTTATTTATTTATGCAGGGGATTGTGAATAAGAAAGAGGCAGGATATGTTTTAAAAAAAAACAATAAATAGTGTGTTGTTTTTTTGTTTGTGTATTTTTTGTGGTATTAAGCGCCATAATCTACAGTTTGACTGCCAGACTTCAGCAGCTCCAATTAAAAGCAGAATTTTATTTTATTTTATTATTTTATTTTATTTTTAATTCATTTTATTTAATTTTGTTTTATTTAACTTAATTTTATTTTATTGCATTGCAAGTAATGAAATTGTTTTTTATGGTTTGTTTTAGTTACAGTAATAACTCTGAGAATAATGAGAATCAAAAAACCTTTTTTTGTGCTTAGTTGTCATAAGAGTAATGTTTCTATGATTTATGCTGAATATGTTAAAAAAAATTGTATTCATGTAATTTTAACAGTGAAGAATTACTGAATTACTGTAACAAGAAATAAATGACAATGTTTTATTAGCATCATTAATGTACTATTATATATATTATATTTTATTTTTTACATTTTCTGTTTTCATCATAATTTAGTTTAATGTTTCAGTAATTTTGTTATATTTTTATAGTTTTTACAGTTTTTTTTTTTTTTTTTAATATGTCAGAGTATTTAATTTTTATTAAGTTTTATTTATTAATTTTTTTCAATGAGCTTCTTTAAAGGGGCCATAGGCACATCTGCTGCATTTTCTGTTTTGAGTCTGGTGCAATGAGCATATGTTGAGTTAAATGCATTTGTTATGCAGGATGGCAAATCAGTATCAGTTTGACAGTGAAGGACCAATCAGAATGAAGCTGGGGGGCGGGACTAACATTCTTAATTAGAGATAACTGCCTGCAAGCTCGCATGTTACACAATGTGTCTCAAGTCGTTTGGACTTGTAGCGTTTGTATGGAGACTTTTCTTATCCTGACCTTCTCCGAATCCTCTCCGGCGGGTCCGAACGCGGCGACGTCGCTGTGGCTGCGCAGCCAGTGCAGCTCCTGCAGCATGAGGACGGCGGTGGCTCCGTGTTCGTACGGCAGGTAGAAGAGCTCGGACAGCAGCGTCAGGTCTTCAAGCGTCAGCGGCTCGGCCGTGTACAGCGGGTTGTCTTTGGGTCCGGGAACGTAACCGTCCGTCTGCATCGGCTCCTCGTCAGACGCCTCGCGTTTGGAGCGTCCGCCACGACCACCTGAGCACACAGGTACAACAAAACTAGTCATATTACACACAGGAATCATACTGAACTTTAAGAGAATAGTTTTTTATAATTCTCAAAATTCTCAACAGGGTTTTTATCTAATATCTAAAACCATAAAAGAACATTTATTTTCATTACTTGAAATAAAATAAAGTAAAATAAAAACGTTAACTCATATTTCTTATTTTAAGTTTTGTTTGAAGTACTAAAATAACTAAAACTTAATCAAATTAAATACTTTGACATATTAAAAATTGATTAAAAAAATTATAAAAAATATTATATATATATATATATATATATATATATATATATATATAAAATATATATTTTTGATTTTCATTCTTTTCAGGGTTATTATTGCTAACTACAACTAAAAACCATTAAACCATTTTCATTAAATGCAATGCAATAATAAAATAAAATAAAGTCAATAAAATAAAATTAAATTAAATTAAATTAAATTAAATTAAATTAAATAGCTTAAACTTATATGTCAGCTAGGTGCCAAGGCAACATTTCTCATTTAAGTTTAGATTAAAGTACTAAAATAAGTAAAACTAAATAAATTAAACTATTTTGACATTTAAAAAGCTAAATAAAAATGACAAAAACACACAACAAAATTACTAAAATTTTAACTGAAATTATAATAATAAAATATAGAAATAAAATAAAATTCAAAATATTAACTAAACTAATAGTATCAAAGATACTAAATTAATGTTTTTTTTTTTAATTCAGCATAAAAACATACTATCAGATTGTTTTTAAAAAATAAAAATATTAAATTAAAATGTAAATAATTAGTTTGCATTACAGTAATGAAAATGTGTGGGTAAATGTGCTTAAATAAAAAAAGATTTATATACTTTTTTTTCCAGTTCATATTTATTTTATTTCATGTAATGGAATGTTTTTTATGGTTATAGTTCTAGTCAACGATAACAGCTTTCACACGTGATGTCAGAAATCAAACCAGAGTGGTTCATTTACCGTCAGGTTGATCAGCTTTGCCAAACTCAACCAACCAATCGGTGAGCGCGAGCCGCAAAGCCTCATGGGGGTTGTAGTCCGAGCCCTGATCGTCTCCATCTGTCGAGCGATGACATCATTTCACATACAGATGGACACCAATAAATGATTTCAACAAAACACGCTTATAATTTGCCATCTTTACCCATAGAAACGTCTTTCTGTCCGTAGCTGCACCATGTGGCCAGTGTGTGAATGGCAACAAAATTGGGCTCAAATTCACAGTTGGGGTTGGTGAGGACGCCTCTGAGTTTGGGGATGAGCTCGGTGGAGCGGTTCTTGAAGGGTCCCAGGAACAGTCTCTGCGGGTCGTAGTCGTTAGCGTGGATGTTGTCCCAGATGACCGGCGGCCGCCGCAGAACAGCCGAAACCTCGTCTATAGACGCCACACTGATGTCGTTGGACACCACCTTCGGCCCTGACACCACAAAAGCACATTGTACATCTCAGAAAACTGCCTTTTACTGTTGTGCATTCATGCATTTATGCATCGAGTTCAGATTTTGATTGCACCGGCAATGCCAGGCTCACGGGTTTGATTCCCAGGGAATGCATGAATTTATCAAAAGTAAACTTTGGGTGTAAGCATCTGCTGAATGCATGGATGAAAATGCATGAATGTAACTGATGTTACCTGTCCAGAGAATGTCAATCCCAGCGTTGAGTTTCTCACCGACCGTGTTCAAATACGCAGACTGCGGCACGCTAGGGGTGCAGAACAAAGCGCAGTAATCTGCACAAAACAAACATGCACACAAATAATGAAATGAGAGTTTGCTTCTACATTTGGTCATGCATTTAAGAAATGAACAAACTGAGAATGGTGTTCCTGGTCAGTTTTGGTTATTTCAAGAGTTTAGTTCCAAAACATGATAAACGGCATTTTTTTTTAAATTGAGTATCTGGTCAGTATTGTAGTCCTTTTTTAATTTTATGCAAGATGCAATATCCTACAAGTTATTCCGTCAGTTAATATCAAGTGTCTTACATTGTCTGACTGTAACACTATTGCATGATTTTGCTCTATTTAATTGTCAAAAATAGTTTGAAACACAACTGAGCCGCTGCGCATCTCCATTCAGACACAGCGCTGTTTTGTTTATTTTTTTTTAAACGAATCTAGTGAGTCAATGATTCAATTTCCCATTCATACAGAGTCACTTGGTTGATTCCTGAACGAATCAGTCGTTCGAATCAAATGAATAAATGATTCAGTAATTAAATCAGTGACTTGCCGCCACCTACTGGCAGTTTTAGTTTTGTTTTTAAAGCATCTTTTCAGTTATTTAAATCATTTAATATTTCTGTATTCAAAATTTTATATTTAAAAATTAATCACATGAATTTATGAATTTGACTGCACTCGAGCCACCGCTGAGCCTCATTAAACATGAAAATACAAATCACTTTTGTGTTCTTCTGTGCACCTCTGTAGTACAAATGAATTGTGTTAATACTGATTGAAGCGTGTTCTTATTCTGTTGTTTTAATTAGAAATTTTAAAAAGCTTAAAAAAGATAATATTTAAAACATTTGACATAAAAGATGACACACTTTTAATAAAGTTAGAAAAATGCTATTACAAAGGTTAAAGCAAAATTCCCCTTTAAATCACTTTAAGGAGTCAAATATCACCTCGTAATGGGAAGGTGAATTTTTGATCAGATTTTTTGATTATTGATTAGAAGGTGTGACCGTGCTCCTAAATTTTTTAAGTTAGAAACACAAGCGCTCCTTAAAAGAAAAGTAAGCGTAGAGCCCTGATGGATTTCTTGCATTTTGGGAAAGAAAAAAAACAGTTTTTATAATGAATCTTTGAGAATCAAAATCTGGATTTGAATTTTGAATGAACCAAACCCTTCATTTCGTGTCATTTCAGTATCATTGTACTATTACAGTTTCTGTTCATATTTTGAATATATTTGAAGCCTGTGTTTACCCGTGGGGCAGAAGAGGAAGGTGTGCGGTTCCTCCAGATGCAGAAACACCTCATTGGTGACGGAGACCTGAGCTTCGGCGAATGAGCTGAACGCCTCTTTATCAGCCGGACACATTTCTGTCTCGATGTCGTCGAACAGCAGCGCGAACGACCGGCAACCGAACCCACACACCTGCGTGTAATTCAGAGTAACTCGTTCAGAAATGACACATTATTAAATGATAACGATAAGTGATGTCAGGCATGGTTGTTTTCTAGCACCTGGCCGAGTTTCCTCTTGAGCGCCGCCACCTCTTTAGGGTTTGAGAAGGTGATGTCCAGCCCCGGTGAGATGGCATAGATGAACTCCACGTTATGATCCTTAGCGGCCGAGATCAGCATCATCAGCTGATCTGTAAGACACAATCAAGGAGTTTATCTTTGGAAACTGCTGCCCTGCTCAGGTTAAGGTGATCAAATTGTTTCTGAAGTAGGATATATGTTTGTTTGGTTTTTTTGCTGGTCCATGCTTTTATTCACATATAAACACAAAGGACTTACAAAGCACGTATCAAATATGATAAACCCAGGAGCTCACAATTAATTAAAAAAATAATTTTTATTTATTCATTTATTTAATTACTATTATTCATTAATTAATACTACTATTATTAATACCTTTAATCTTTAATAGAAATTTAATACAAATTCAAATTTCACATTTAAGTTTCATTTGACTACTAACTAAAATAACAAAAACTTAAAATACTTTGACATATTAAAAAAAACGATAAAAATGCTAAAAATGAAACAAAATTACTGAAACTTTAAACGAAATTATGATGAAAAAAGAAATACATAAAAAAAATAAAATAAAACAAAACTAAACTAAATTTAAACATATGTCAGCTAGGCAATATTTCTCATTAAAGTTTAGACTGAAGTACTAAAATAATTAAAACTAAATAAATTAAACTATTCTGACATTTAAAAAGCTAATTAAAATGACAAAAACAACAAAATTATACAATTTTAACTGAAATTATAATAAAAAAATATATATAAATGAAATAAAATTCTAAATATTAATTAAATAGTAATAGTATAAAATAATAAAACAATCTCACTCAGTATCAGTATCAGATTGTTTAAAAAAAAAAAATGATATATTAAATTAAAACATAAAGAATCCGTTTGCATTATAGTAATGAAAATTTGTGAGTAAACTTTGTGCTTAACTTGCATGAAAATAAAGCAGAAAACATTAAGAGTCCTTTTTTTCTTTTAATTTTGTGGTGAAATATGAGCTGAATATGGTTTTGTGAGATTCATTAAATAATTAATACAGTGTGTTCTGACTGACTGTAATTTAGTTTTATTTATAGATACTAATATAGTTTTTGTTACCATTTTTTAATTACATTTAGTTGTTATATTTTTCAGTTTATTATTATTATTATTATTACTTTAACATTTTAGTAATTTTGTTGTTTTTGCCAATTAGTTGTTCAATTATGTTTTATTTAATAAAAATGTAAATCTTTGTAGTCAGGGACAGAGTACAAGCATAAGTGTCTAACATAAGTCAGTAACTTTAAATAAATAAATAAATAAATAAATAATAAAAAATATGTATATATGCATTAATAATTAATATTAATGCATGCATTAAATTAAAAAAAATGTATCATTAAGCAAAAATGTACATTTTTTTTAACTTTTAATTTTTTGTATTTATTTATTTCAATGCATGAATGGTAAAAATATAAATTATTATTAAAGATATTGCTTCAATAGCAAAAGCAAAGTTTATAAAGTATTGTGAGAGTATCAAATTCAGCATTGTGCATCAAACCAAACTGTGACATGATTGCATCATTACACCCCTTACAGAAATATATGTAAACTGAATGCACTGCAAGTCGTTCTGAATAAAAGTGTCTCCCATATGCATGCATGTAAACATTCATTGTGCGACTTCACATATTTCACTTGTTCCAAAGCTGAACCGTCACTGTCACCTGCTTCCTCCAGCGAATAAAGATCCCTCCAGTACATTCGGTGTTTGTAATCGTCTTTTGGGGCATATAGATAAGTGTTCATGCCCCATTTCTGCTCCCTATGAAGATAACAACACCCACACAGAGAAGAAGTGCGATAAATGAGCTGATAAGACATGATGGCATGTGATAAAAGCAGTTTATTCACCTTCTGAAGAGCTCCTTCCTCTGGCTCATAGTCCACGGCCTCCCATAAAAGCCTGTGGCACACAAAGGTCAGTGATGCTTCAACATATTCTACAGAAATTAAGCTCACAACAAGAATGCACACAATTCTGTCACAACAATAGAGTTTTGTGTATTTATTGTAACGCATAATATGTACAACTGCATAAACTGTCTCTTGTTTATTATATGTTTCTTTCATATGTCCAGCATTTTTTGTACATTCTGGACAGAACGATAATATCACTAAAAAAACACTGAAAACAAAATAAAAATGATGACTGCGCATGTTTTTAGGACCACACAATTCGCCAAATTTTTGCCATATTACAAATATGGCTATAAAATAATAACAATAATTTACTTCTACTACTACTGCTACTAAATAAAAACAAAAATGACTAAATAAAAACAATCAAAAAAAAGCTATAGTAATAATTTACTGCAAAACAAATATTATTATTATTACTTCTATTACTACTACTTTTTCTAATACAGCTGCAACCAAATAAAAAACAAAATTAAAATCTTTCTATACTATTTTACTGCAAAATAAACAATTGCTCTGACAATGGCTACTACATAAAAGCAAAACATTTTATTAAATATAAAATAAATAAAATAAATAATATAAAAAGACTATTGTAATAATTTACTTTAAAAAAATATTATTATTATTATTACTACTACTTTTTCTACTACTACTGCAACTAAATAAAAACAAAATAAAAAATTACTATATAACAAAATAAAACGTTACTATTGTGATATTTTACTGCAAAATAAAATTATTATTATTACTACTACTACTACTTTTACAAAAAACAAAATAAAAATATTATTATAATATTTCACTGCAAAATAAACAATTACTATAGCTACTGCTACTAAACAAAAAAACAAAAATTACTAAATAAAAACAAACCAAAAATACTATTGTACTATTTTGTTAGTGCAAAATTAATTTTATTATTACTATTATTACTACTACTTCTACAACTGTACCTAAATAAAAACAAACTAAACATTTTAGTATACTAATATTGTACTGCAAAATAAACAATTACTACGACTACTGCTACTAAAAAATACTAATTAAAACAAAAACATATTACTATAGTAATATTTTATGTAAATAAAAAATAAACACAAATAAAACAAAATAATTGGTTTTCACATCACATTATAAACCTTGACATTAATCATTTTTGTTATCATTACGTGTATTTATGTTATGTTACTTTTTTTTTTGGTATTATGTCATACGTTTTTAGTGACTCACCCTCGACTACTCCACTGAGGAAGATCTTGGATTTCTTGGACATGATTCCTGGTTTTGCAGCAGATCCGGTGATCAGTCGACTGTGACACACATGCAGCTGTTCGCTCTCTTGAATGAGTCTGGACACGCTCGATGAGTTTCGTGGATCTGCTGACACGGACTCGGCTGTTTGGATTAATGTTTATGTTTATAATCTCTCTACTTCCTTATTGTACTCGTGGTCACAGCGTCGCGCATGCGCGCTACGGCAGCTGTCAAATATACCCCGCCCAGCTGCGTCTAGCTCCGCCCTTCCCCCACTCTCTGCTCTTCAAACCGAAAACTCAGCATTTGTTTGAGGTGAATGAACTATAAAATGTTGATAAAAGACATTAGAGAATCACTGCATTTAAAATTATATGATAATTACACGAATTCATGTCAGCTGCCTTTGAAATGTTTGAAAATAACACCGAAACAAGCGAATTTAAATAATTTGTCTTTGGTTTGAGTGGATGCTCGTTTCCGTCACGAGCTTAAACAATGAAAAACGGATAATTTATCAAGAAAATATACACACCCAGGTGTTTATTCGTGTTTTCAGTATGATGTTCCAATGTAAACTTGTTTTCTTGAGAATATTGTTTTAATTGGTAATCGATTTACAGGTTTTTCGGTTTGTAACGCCATCGTCCTTCATCACGTGACAGCATTTTAGCGGGAAAACAGCAGGACAACTATCAGTAAGTACTATCAATCGATATTTGATTAATTCTCTATTGTTTTATCTGTTATTTGCTTCAATTTACACAAATCTGTTTGGTAAAGTTTGAGAAAAATATTATATCCAGTGTCTGAACTTAACTTTTCAATGTAATTTTTAAATATACATGTGTATATATATATATGTGTGTGTGTGTGTGTGTGTGTGTGTGTTTTGCTGATTTGGATCCTCAGGTATAAAACTTAATATTAATACAATCCACTAACAACAAACAAACAATACTGACTTCATCTTCAACACTACATTTTAATTACTAAGTATGTTTGTACATATTTTACAGTAAATGACACCTACTTTAATATTTAATTGGATTTTATTGTATAAAATAGTGACATTCAGAGATTTTTAAGTGACTTAAGTGTCCAAATACTTCTAGAATTATTGCCATTTTTATAATATGCACATCTGAATTAATCCCAGCATGAAAAAATAACCAATAAAAAAAAAAGTTATAGGGTGATTTGACTGCCTAAATTTATATTGATCTTTTTGTGTGTGTGTGTGTGTGTGTGTGTGTTTTCTATACAAATTACATATTACTTGCACTCTGTTAAGCAGAGCTGGACAAACTTTTTAATATGAAGGGCCAAAAAGTCAAACTTGATGAGCCAAATATTCAATTTTAATTAAAATTATATTAAAACGTTTATTTGAAAAAATTAAACCATTAAACAAAAATGTAATTTTTTGTACACTTTTATATTAGTTTGTCATAAAATTAGTTTTATAACATTTTAATGGAAAAATGTTAAAACAAAAATATAATTAAAATTATATTAAAACATTTATTTAAAAAAAAAAAAGTTTAGTTTTATAACATTTAAATGCAAAAATGTTAAAACAAAAATATAAATTCTTATTAAAGATATGCTTCAGTAGCATTTTTAAAATAAATTAAATCATTAAACATTTAAATATATTATTTTTTAACTTCTAAATTATTTTTAATACAATATCTATTTTATTTTTTTTTTACATTTCAATGCAAAAATGTTAAAAAAAAATGTAAAATTATTATTGAAGATATGATTCAATAGAATGTTTTTCCTTCCTCCTCTTGGCGGGCCTGGTTTGCGTATCTCTTCGTACATTTTTTTTTTTTACAAGAGATCACACCTGGTTCAATATTAAATTGCATTTTTTACATATGTTTTTTACAAGCACAATTACATATGTATGTATTTTAGTTGGTTTGGGGCTGCCATTTACTATACTAAACTTTTACTCTCAATCTAGTGTTGTAATATAATACAGGGTATATACAGCAATCCTTAAGTTAAATTTACTACTTTTTAATACCTTTTTTACTACCTTCAGAATTTTTTTTAAAACCATCACGACACTGAATTGCAAGTGTTAATCAGCGACCTTTCTATTATTTACACAGATTTTGACATATATAACATACAAAAAAAGAATAGATTTAGAGACTGATGTTGACAACATATTGCACATATTTATTTCACTTAGTAAATAAAAATAAAACAAACTACATAAAATGTGCAATGGAGAGAATGGATAGTTCCAGCACACTGGCTGGCATTCACTGCAAGTTGCTGATTCACAAACTGGCATCTTCTATGAACTG
>JAHKKF010483972.1:0-10501 GCA_019740295.1 Labeo calbasu | reverse complement strand
ATAAAAGATTAAAAAGATAAACAATGCAGATTTATTTTCACAGCCACCTTTGCTCATATTTACCAAGGGTGCCAATATTAGTGGAGGGCACTGTATATCTGATAAACCTGATATCATCACACAGATATACCCACTCAAGATTCTGTACCTGGCAGTGGCATGTGTGTCTTCATACAGCGAATGGGTGTGATGAAGGCGTGCAGGCCATGACACTTGCCCTGAGTGTACAACTGAGCCAGAACTATAGCATGATTTGAAGTTTTACCCACTACAAAGACAGATACAGAGAACACATAAATAATAAAAAAATATATATGTAACCAGATGTACACAGTGCTATCTTATATTTAACATAAAATGATGTGATTTTAACGTAGCTTACTCACATCCACCTGGCCACCATTTAATAGAGGAGATTGTTGGACTGTTCAAAACAAACTCTTGGGTGGAAGGGTCGTAAGTAGCAGTGGTTTCAAGACCACGAATGTGAGTACCTAAAAGGATGTAATACATGCAAAACAAAACAGACTACTTTTACTACAGATCTAATACAAGTAAATCAAAGTGAAATTCAGTCATATTTAATGCAGTTCCAAAGTCAAATATTGCCAGTTATTTAAACAATTATCTGGGACTGAGCAAATGAACATGAGGAAAATACAAGCTCTTATCTCCTTAGTGGTTCAGTGTAACAGCATTTATAATATTTCAGTTTAAAAAGCATGAAGGTAACCCTTGTAGGTGTCTGTCTTTTTTGGTAACATAATTTATGTTTTAGTTTAATACAATTTGTTTACTGTCAGTAAATTTCTCAGTTATAAGTGAACTCTATCTTGTGCTTCCGTTCAGTGTAAATTCCTCCAAATGTTTGTTGGCACTGCGTACAACAATACAAGCACAGAGGTAATAGTTAAGAGTTAAAAAAAAATCTGGCAAGATTTTACTTAAAAGAATTGTGCAAGCAAATGCCCCAAATGCAAATACTGATTGTTGTACACAGACTGTTATTCACAGTCATGTGTCAATTAACTTTGTTAAAGGCCAATTCTGACCTTTTTCTATATTCCATATTCCATGATAGTACCCTATACACACTCTCTCACAGTACCAGTGATTTTTTTTAAACTTAAATTACAATCTCCAGACTGTATTACAAATACAACTTTCTGCCCAGTTCATTGATGGAGTTTACATTAGGAGGCTGTGCTGACCACTTATTTAAAAACACTGTGTTAATTTTTTTTGGTTCACGGTGCCACTGTGAAATCACTGTAAATCACTGACTCTGGATCCAACAAAAGTGATTGTGAAATTCAATAAGACCACGTAATTCAATGCAAACCAGTGCCTAAGTAATGAAGTAGGTGAGTGCCAAATTTGTTACCGTGCCCCATCTCAGTCTGCGCGTAGGTGCCAATAATCTCCAAGTTCCATGCGGGCATGAAGAAAGCTTCCAGTTGTGCAGGTGAGGATTGGTTCAACAGCGTCGGCAGGAACATGCCCAAGTGCAGGTCAAGGGGCTGTGGACGCCCCCGGTGCACGCAGCTTTGGTAGGACAGGAGTCATTAAAAAAATAAAGGTGCAAGGAAGAGATAGGAAGGCGAGTAGAAAGAGTAGAAAAGCGGAGGATTTATTTAGACAGCAGAGAAACAAACATGGGATTAAATATGAAATTTAATTAAAAGGAAAAATCATTTCAGATGACATGTAGGGAGCAGATTAAAAATGTGGAGATGTATGGATATAGATAAACAGGAAAGGAATTAAAGATAATGGGTGAAAATGAAAAAAAACAAAAGAAGAGAAATCATTTAAGCAGGTCATGTAGATAAACCATTGGTGATGATTTAAAACTATATTCATTCAAATGAATAATAATAATAACAGTAATAAACTTGTGTAAAATGTAACTGCATAAACTTTGTTTCTTAAAAGCATAGTTTCAGGCTTGTGTACTCGAGTTGCATGACTTGGACTTGAGTCCCCAATTTGATGACTTGTGACACAACACAACTAAATAACACCTGCGACTCAACTTAGATTGACAATATTGACTCACAAGTCATGACTTGAGGTCTTTGACTTGGAAAGACTTTATACCTTCTAAAAACAAAGGTCACACTTGTATAATTAAAGCTGCCTTTCCACTTTGAGCCAGAGAGAAACTCGAGTTTTCAACCACATAATGTTTATTTTATATTTCAGACATTTAAATTGATAGTTGACCCAAAAATGAAAACTCTATCTCCATTTACTCACCTTAAATTGTTACTAACCTGCAAGAGTTTCTTATTTCTGTTAAGCACAAAATATATATACATATATACTGTATATATATTTAAAAAAATGTTGGTAACAACAATTGACAGTAGCCACTGAATTCCATTCACTTGTTAAGTCTGACGTCACGCGTCACCTCTTCCGTGACTTCCGGGTACAAACGCTCCACCAGATGACACAAGAAAACAACAAACTATATACTCAAAAATTTGATATAATACTACGAAAAAAATAATAATCCTACCCTTTAACACCATACCGAAATCCCAGATAGCCAGACAATGAAAATATAAATAAATAAATATAAAAATTATTTCTGTTTGGAAAGCTGTGAGCATGGAGACTGTAGTGTACACTGCAAGTTTGAAAACGTTTAGCTTAAACATTTAATATGAATAAGCAATGCTCATAAACGGCTGCTGGGATAGTATTCTCAAGTGAAATGAGTTGGGGTTTGGACCCGAAATCAACATCTGTTGGTGCGTTTACCACTTAACAAGCCCATAGCATGGAATACTATGGAAGTCAATGGCTACCAGCAACTGTTTGGTTACCAATATTCTTCAATATCTTCTTTTGTGTTCAACAGACGACAGAAACTCATACTTCATTTTTGGTTGAAGATGGCTAAATCTAAATACACTTCAGGACTAGGGAAAACATTTATAAAACCATTGATGTCTATGGAAGTGCCAATTATATACCAAAACAACAAACAAAATGAACAACATTTAAAGACGTTTTATTAATGTCTAACACACATTGTGCAGGTCTCCTCCCTATTCACCCAGCCATTCACTTTCATGTCCTTCGGGAGAAATTAATAAATTGACACGCTGTAAATCAGACTCTGACTGCATAGTCCCTGATAATGTAGCATTCAGCTAAAATCATGATTAAAAACAAACAATTTGGATTTTAAATCTTTTTTCAATAATCAAAGCTCTAGTGTCTCAATTCAAATAAATGCATATTACACATTACCACTTCAGTGGATGGCATCACAAGCTGCTATTGTGAATTTACTAGTCACCTGCAACAGAATACTAACACTGGATGCAACCATTGTTGTTGCCTGGTTGCAGGATTTGTGTGGAAAAAAAGTGTAGTAGACGATTCATTTTCCCAATATACTTTTTCAAATCCACAAAATTTAAATAAATAATAGTTTATATACTTCATCTCACATGAAATTTATCTAGGAGGTCAAACATATTTTAAAAGCCTTACTGATATAAATTGCAATAAATTTATTATAGTAATTAATAATCTGACAATAATTTGGGCAAAAAGCACTAATGGCTTACAAAACAATAACTTGATGCCACCTGTGGATAGTTCACCCAAAAATGAAAATTCTGTCATCATTTACTCACCCTGAAGTTGCTCTAAACTTGCTGTATGAGTTTCCTTCTTCTGCTGAACATAAAAGAAGATACAGGTAATATGGGCAACCAAACAATTGATGGTTGACTTCGACAGTATGGAATAAAAAATACCATAGAAGCTAATGGGGACCAACAACTGTTTGGTTACACATTCTTTAAAATATCTTTTGTGTTTAGGAGAAGAAAGAAATTCATTCAGATTTGGAACAACTTGAGGGTAAGTAAATGATGACAAAATTAATGTTTTTGGGTGCGCTATCCATTTAAAACAGGTGCTCTTCAATGGCAATATTACAAAAAATAAAAAAAAAAGACATAGGACAAAATTTTTAGGTAGGCAACAGACAAACCAGTATACTACTTAAATGTGAAAAGAACAAATTCTCTGAAACTGTTTATCAAGATTTTTTTCAATAATATATTTCAAATCACACTAAAATAAAAACTATTTCAGATCTGTCTTGCTAATGAATATGCACATTTAAGAGTCCACACCTCTATTACAGGTTTCATACTGTCTCTCACATAACACTCTAAATCAGCGGTGGCGAACTCCGGTCCTCCGCAGCCCTGCAGAGTTCAGCTCCAACCCTAATAAAAACTCCCCTGCCTGTATCTTCCTATTAACCCTTTAGACCTTGATTAGCTTGCTCAGGTGTGTTTGATTGGGGTTAAAGCAAAACTCTGCGGGGCTATGTCACTCCAGGACTGACATTCGCCACCCCTGCTCTAAATGTTTATTTTTGAGAGAAAGAGACAACAGGGTCACCTATCTGCCCAATATTCTCAGCAGATACATTTCCTTCCTCTCAGTGACACTTTGTACAAAGAAGCCATTATTCTCTTCAATATCTGCTGCTCTTTACTTCCTACAGACTTATTCTCTTACATTCTCAGTAATCATGGTTCCCTTTCCAGTCCGTCTATCAGGATTGCATGTTAACGCTTTGTGGTTATCCCCCTCCTTCCTCAAATACTGAAGCCTGACTGCATTGCAACAATGTAAATCAGTGTTTATAATGTTTGTAAATGTTTTGTTATATTTACTGGTATTTAATATGCATATAAATTAATGCCATTGTTAGATCGATTAGAGTAAGAGTAAGATCAATTTCTCTTTCATGAGATCCTCTTTTTGGCTGGGTTACGTTTCTCCTGGTCGTAAACTCTAGGGGCAAGGCTTCTAAACCGGGGTGTTTTTAGGGGCGTGATATTCAAATGACGATTGTTTTCTGCCACCACATTTATCAACGTACGATGGGTTTGGCGGCATATCGTGGCATGAATCACACATGAACGCTGTCGTAAGTTTCTATGTTAGATTGACAAATGAGGCCCATTGCTGTCTAAATCCAGTTCTAAATTTTTAAAGGATTTTAAAGATAATACTAGTTCTATTTTTTACTGTGACTAAACTCAAATGTGTATTTCTACCCAGACAGAAGCACACCATCTGCAGAGAGAAACTATCACTCAACTACACCAATACAATCATGTTTTAATTCATAGAGGATTGCGAAAATATTTCACTAATTCACAAACATGTTTTCAAACGGAACTCATTTCATGGCATATTTTTTTTTCAGGCAACCATACAGACTCTCAGGATCACTGTGAAGCTGTCAAGCCACGCCCTAGCAACCATTTAGAGCACCCTGGCAACAGATCCCATAGACCACCATTATAAAATCCCAGATGGATATCTTTGGATCGCAGTGTCATAGAGACATGGGGGAGGGCTCATTTTACTTAGGCAACCAATCAAACTCTCAGGATCACTGTGAAGCTGTCAAGCCACACCCTAGCAACCATTTAGAGCACCCTAGCAACTGATTTCATAGACCGCCATTATAAAAGCCCAGATGGATATCTTTGGATCACAGTGTCATAGAGACATGGGGGTGGGCTCATTTGATTCGGGGCAGCAAACAGCCAATCATGAATCACTATAGACACTTCCTAGCCACGCCCTAGTAACCACTGTCAAGCACCCTAGCAACCAAAACCTAAACAGGCATATCTTCAAATCTGAATGTCATAGAGGCATGGGGGTTGATTTATATCATTCATACTGGCAGGCAGCCTTTGGAGTATCATCATTGGTAGCTGCCAAGCCACTCCCTGGCAACCAAACAGAGTACACTAGCAACCATCTAGCAAGACTATATCTTTGCATCAGAACATCTTAGAGACATGGGACTTGGTTCTTTTGACTCATGCTGGCAAATAGGACTCCTAAGATGCTAGTCATGCTAGCAGTGAATAGCTACATGCTAATAGTGATTAGCTAAGTGCTAAATCAGGCTAAGAACATGCTAAGAACTCTACAAGACTCCACAGTCCATAGATCTGTGACAACTAGCAACTGCCTAACAACAGTCTAGCATCACCCGAAGTATCTTAGCAACCGCCCTAGCAACCACCCCAAGTACCCTAGCAACCGCATAGCAACACCCTAGCAACCACCCTGGGTACCTTAGCAACCGCCCTAGCAACCACCCCTGTTACCCTAGCAACCGCATAGCAACACCCTAGCAACCACCCCTGTTACCCCAGCAACCGCATAGCAACACCCTAGCAACCACCCTGGGTACCCTAGCAACCGCTCTAGCAACCACCCCGGTAACCCTAGCAACTGCATATCAACACCTTAGCAACCACCCTGGGTACCCCAGCAACAGTCCTAGCTACCATTTTGGCTACCCTAGCAACCGCCCTGAGTACCCTAGCAACCATATAGCAACACCCTAACAACCGCATAGCAACACCCTAGCAACCACCCCGGTTACCCTATTAACCACATAGCAACCGCCCTAGCAACCATCCCCAAGTACCCTAGCAACCACATAGCAACACCCTAGCAACTACCCAGTTACCCTAGCAACCTGTTAATCATGCTAGAAACAGACTAGCATCTATCTGACAGACTGCATTCAAACTTTAACCTTTTAAAACTACTTTAAACTTCAAACTATTTTAGACTGAAAACCATCCAAACTAAAAACTTTTTTTTAATCATGTTAGAATGATGTTAACAACATGTTAATAACATGATAATCATGCTAGAAACATGCTAGCAATTTGGTAATTATGTTAGAAACATGCTAGCAACTTGCTAGTCATGTTAGAAACATGCTAGCAACATGCTAACAACTTGTTAATCATGCTAGAAACATGCTAATTACTTGCTGATCATGCTAGAGACATGGTAGCAACTTGCTAATCATGCTAGAAACATGATAATTACTTGCTGATCATGCTAGAGACATGGTAGCAACTTGCTAATCATGCTAGAAACATGTTAGAAACATGCTAACAACTGGCTAATCATCCTAGAAACATGCTAGCAACTTGCTAATCATGCTAGAAACATGCTAGCAACTTGGTAATCATGCTAGAAACATGTTAGCAACCTGCTAATCACGTTGGAAACATGCTAGTAAATTGCTAATCATGCTAGCAACTTGCTAATCATGCTAAAAACATGCTAGAAACAATATAATCCATCTATCTAAATTTTCAAACTTCAAGCTTTTACAACTGCTTTAAACTTTCAAGCTGGGCTTTCTCAAGCCAACCTAAAGTTTGTCTTGACAAACTTTTTTATCTAGTTCTATATAACACTTTCAAAGAATGGGTATTTATGGAACCTTATAAAAAGGTTCTATTTACCACCAAAAAGGGTTCTGTCAGTGCAGAGAACCCTAATCTGGTACTGTTTAGAACCATTTTCGAAAGAGTAAGTATTAACTATAACTGGCAAGTAGCAGATTTAATAGAAAGACAAACACTAAAAGCATAACTAGACTTAGCAATTAAGATAAACATAAGCCGTGGTTAACTTGTTATGATAATATCTGTATGATTAGTAGACAGTAAACAATTAGAATATGACCATACTCAGCTGTCAACACCTGCAAGGGTCATACTTAAATATATCCACTGTTAGCGCTGAACCCAAAGAGTAGAACATTTTCAGTTTGGCCTAAATTTTAAAAAAAGTACATTTCCCATAATTGTCTGAGTGAGAAGAACTGACCGTGCCCCAACTCTGTCTAAGCATAGGTGCCTAACATATGGAATGACTTGGCTAACGGGATCCATTTTTCGCGCTGTTCAGCTGTGCACTGGCTGTTTAAGGTGGGAATGAACATGACATAATGGACACCTAAGGGCTCTTCATACACACCCTTCGCAATACTGCAGGATAAGAACAAACAAATATAAAACTTCAAACAGAGATACATGCAGATATGTAGTTACAAAAATTGTAACTGTTTTTTAGAAGCACTTTTTAAAGGCAAATGTATTAACAAATTTATATAGACCTGCTTTTAATTATTAATAAATTAACAGTAAACAACGGTTGCATTGGTTGAAATTAGTTGAAATTAGTAACATAGTGCAAAATATGTATTAAAAGTGAACTTTCAACTGTTGCAGTTTGAGAATAGGAGTAGAGTTGGTAAACTTTAGTCCCCTTTGACACACTTTTAATCTGAGACCTTTGCTCAGGCTGCCTATGCAAACACTTTGGAACTTGCCTTTGACTGCTAATTGCAATTAGCTTTCATGCTACTTTTTTATACTCATAATAATTTTTTTTTTAAAAATTAACAGGATTTTTTTACTCCAAATCCAGAAAAATTTACTGTATGCACCATAAAACCAGCAGATTATTCCTTCAGAAATCAGCAATGTAGGCACTATGAAGGAACAGCTGGAATGAAGCAAGAATGTAACCCATACATGACGTGTCATTTGAGTACAAAGATCCTGGAACAAAGGTGATGTAACGTCTGCTTAGGATCATCGATGATCGTTAAGGCTTTATGTCGCAGAGACCCTTTTAGTCTTTTGACATTTGCATATAAATTACAGACATGGCCTCATGTTTTACATTTATATGGGTGTTTAATGGGGTGTGACGACACACTCATCCCACGAGACGAGACGAGATTAGGTTCACAAGACGAGATAAGATTTTTAAACCTTTTTTAAAGAAATCCTCAGTAATGAAATATATAGGGAAAGTAGTCTTTTATTCAACTGAAAAAGACAAAATGCAAAAAAAATGTAGGTGCGTTTTGAACTTTATGAAATTAAACTTCCATTTTTATGAATTATATGCAGTAATAAACAATATTTAAACAAGAGCTTCAGGATTCTGGATAAATTTAGAATCCCAGTTGTTTTTAATAAATTGGAGACCATGACTCTCTCACAATTCTGGAGAAAAAAGTTTTGAAAACTAAACAAAATAACACAGTTTACTAGTGGTTCTAACAAAATGTTCATCGCTTAAGTCTTTTAAAAAACATATATTCATTTAAACAAAAATGTCAAAAAAATTCAATGGAGTCAGTGTCTCAGTTCATTAAAGGGGTGGTCTAATGGATCTTTTCAAAGGCTTGATTGTGTTTATAAGGTGCAAAGCAACATGTCTTTATGCTTTGTTTTTTAAAAATCGCATTATTTTTAAAATATTTAAAATTTATTTTACACTGCTTTTCAGCTAGCACAAAGACGGCCGGTCGATTTCCTGTTTCTGTAAAGGCCCTCCCTCAGAAGTTCGCAATGGACTCTGATTGGTTAGCTGGCCGAGTGCGTTGTGATTGGCTAAACTGCCTCTAGTGCGCGTCAAAACGCCCCACTCATCAGCGACATGTGCTCCGGTTGTATTGTAAACAATGGCGTTGTCTATATTGCTTATCAATTTGAGATCGAATGAGACTCAGAGGATATTAGTGTAGAGGATCGTCTTCCCTAGTCTTCTTCCTCTTCTCCAAAGCAGCACAGCATTTAAGCACTGTATGTTGCATTTTCCCAGGGGTGGGGTTATCTGGGTGTATGATGTCATTAACCCAGAATCATTTTGTTGCAGTGTCTTACCAGCCGTTCCCTGTAGGCGATGCTACGCTAATTGTGTAAAAGACGATTTCTCCATTTGCATTGAACTTTGAGCTTCGTAATCTTCGTAAGATTTTGTTTATGCTCATACAGCTACATTAGACACTAACAAAGGTTAAAAAGGTGAAATCGTATTATATGACCCCTTTAAAGTGCTCCTATTATGCCATTTTAAATGTTGCTAATATTGTTTTATGAGACTCCCAAAACAGGTTTACATGTATACAAGGTCAAAACACAATTTAGTTTTCGCCAAAAATAGATTTAATCTTACCTCATTTCTAAAAGATTCATAAACGACTCGTGCGAAGAAGTTAGAAGAATCAGTCTCTCCAAACCCCTCCTTTCCGTGAGCCCTCACTGCTGTGATTGGTCAGATGGCGCAGTCCTTTATGATTGGTCTACCGAGTACAGCTCTTGTCGGAAAACGAAACGCCCATTGCCATAACTGAATGACAGCCCTAGATACTTGTCCATACATAGAAAAGACGGTCTGACGATGAAACGGCTGAAGTGGCTGATCGACAAGTTAGCACGAACTACCGTGGAAAGTGCTCGCAATTTGCTTATGTAAGCGAACCGGGCACACCTCTATGTTGTAAACTTCAACATTGTATAATGCATTAAAGCGGCTTTCACACCGAACGCAGAAAGCGCTGCGCTGGCCGCTGGGTTCAGTGCAGCCCTTCAGAGCGCAGCGGCAAAAGTTCAACTCATTTAAACTTTGACCACGGTGTGCACGCCTTGCGCGCTCCGCTGCGCGTGCGCTTTGGTCAAGGCAGAAACTAGCCGTCCTTGCGCGGCGGAAGCAATTGAAATGTATGACGGCAAATCAATGCCATTAATAACCGAGCGCACCACTGATGCTGGCGCGCGCGGTAAATCACGTCCGCGAGAGGAAAACAGATCTACACGCGAGGAAA
>JAHKKF010483954.1:0-16561 GCA_019740295.1 Labeo calbasu | reverse complement strand
ATTTTTTTATACTTTTTAAGCACAAAAGCTTGTGTAGCACAGGCTCTGGCATGCGTGTCCACGACTTTACTTACTATTGAATCGCGTCGAAAGGTCATGTGGAACGTAGGCGTAACCACAGACCCAGTGTTTACAAAGCGAACGTGCAAAGACTAAGGAAGTGCAAGTCAAGTCAAATGCTGTTTACAAACAAAACAGTACAACGATGTGGGACAATTCTGAAGTTGTAGGAGAAAATGAGATGGTGTTTTTCACCATACTCTACCTTTTTGAGCCGGAGTACACAGACGTGATTCGTAGCGTCGTGGACGCGCATTCCAGAGCTTTTGGAAGTTTAAAATCGGGTACCAATAAAGTCCATTATATGGAGAAAATCCTGAAATGCTTTCCTCTAAAACCATGATTTCTTTACAACTGAAGACAGAAAGACATGAACATCTTGGATGACAAGGGGGTGAGTAAATTATTTGTAAATTGTTGTTCTGGAAGTGGAGTCCTCCTTTAACTTCACTTAAAAATCTCTATATCAGTGACAAAATGGAGGATGATCGTGTTAGCTAGGTGTGTGTTTGTGTGTTCGGTAAAGATGGGAAGAGAGAGAGAGAACCTTTCGTTTGCGGTAGCCATGTGGCTTTAGCCATCTGTTGACATGGTCTAAATTAATTAGCTGAACTCATTACAATTTTGCAAGGGCCCTCTAGCTTTAATGAAACAGTCTGCGGACACAAGCAGAGATCTCTATCTTTGCTTTTCCGAGTCATTATATATGTAGACTTATTACATATATAAACCGAAAAAATCAATGTTTTTATAGAAATAGTTCCATAGCTCAAATTTTCAAGAGTTAATTTTTTAAATAAATTTTATTCACCCTCAGGCCATCCAAGATGTAGATGAGATGAAAACAGTCCAAAGCAGTTATAAACAAAGATGTTGATGTATTTTGATGTGAGAGGACAGGAGGGGCTTTTTCACTTGGGGAAATCATTATTATAGAGCCACGTTTTGGCCAGAGGTGACAATTTGAAGTTAAAACACTTTAACCCTTAAATGCATACCTCGGGTCTTTAGCAACCCAGGACGTCATTTACTACCCTCTCCCTCCTTCATTTTTTGAAGGTTGACATTAGCTTTCTTAGCATTCCTCAATCTATTAATTATAAACAAGAAAACAAGAAAAAAATAATAAAATACAAAAATGTTTTCTGATCATTTTTTGTAAAGTAAGTGTATAGGGTCGCTAGAGACCCGAGGTGTGTAATAGTGTAAGTACATTTTTCGTCCTCAAAAATATGTAAATATCTGACGACTAAATACATGCTATTCACCTTTATTTCTCGAGGTGGCACTGTTTGATGGACAATAATGACGGGATGTTTTACTCGTAATTATCGCAGGCATAAATCAACAGAATATCATCAGCAAAATTTGAATTGGTTTGTATGGCTTTACTGCAGAGCAATTACTGTATGAAATAAAATCTAAATGTCACTGTCATTTGATAGTGGATGTGGTGAATAAGCTGCCAGCGATTAAACTATTGATTTTGAAGTCAGTGAAAACGATAGTTTTGTGAATATGGTTGAGATGGCGAATATGAGCCAGATGCTGAATGTACTGTAGAAGACGCTCTGACGATGTTGGAGATGGTACAATCATCTGCTCAAATTGAACCCTTCTAAGTTTCAAAAGGTAACGAAATAGGCTTTGTTTTATTCTTCTGTAATTGTTCTTAAAATATCAAGAGAGTTTTTTGCTATTGCAGAAGTTAGAGGTCCATCCGTGCTGGATATATAGGTCCGGGTCACTAAAGACCCGAATATGTAATGATGATTGGCTAAACAGTCAATGCATTTAAGGGTAAAACAAATACACAGTTTTTACTTCACAATACATTCACTGATGGACTGGAGTTGTCTGAATTACTTGTGAATTACTGTGATATTTTTATCACCTGTTGGACTCTCATTTTGACGGCACTCATTCACTGCAGAGGATCTCTTGGTGAGCAAGTGATGCAACGCAAAATTTCTCCAAATCTATTCTGATAAAGAAACAAACTCATGTACATTGGATGGCCTGAGGGGGAGTCATTTTTCAACAAATAAAATTTTGTAATTGTACTCATCACGACTGGCGTTGCAGTTATCATCCTTGGTGTGAACGGCATCTTAGAAAGGACGTTGATGCCGAATGACATCCAGGAACTGTCAAACTCCATAGCTAAAACATGTACGCTATATGTAAAGTATTCTGTAGTCATACAATAGCTTTGTGAGTTTAAATAATCGACCCCTGACGGTTTTTGTATAATTCACCAGCACATTGGTTCTTGGTATCCTGACAATGAACATCACAAAGCCGAAACTCCAACAGATTTGCTAACAGACACACCTTTCCATTTCAGCCATACTGTTGCTATGTGTCTATTTTCTATTTCTCTCTCTCTTTCTCTCTATCCAGAGGGAGTGCTCAGTCAGTAGCACCAAAGACACAACAGATGGGACTCAACATCATCCATGAGCGAGAGGGAGAGCGAACGAGCGAGCGAGAGAGAGAGGGAGAGAGAGAAGCATTTATTATTTACACCACTCCATATTGGAATATTAATGCTAAAAGCAATCGGGCGACTCTTCATTAAATTAACTGGAGATGCAGAGAAAAGGAGAGAGAGGGAGGCAGAGAAAGGGGAGAAGGCACATGCTGTTAAAAGGCCCTAAAATTAGTGAAGCAAAAATGAATCCATTAAGGCTTCCATTCTCCCCTCTTTTCCTCTTCCTCTCTCACTCCTCTCCTCCGCACACCTCACACGCTCCCATTAAAAACTGCTGTCCTGGCAGCACGTGCACACTTAAAGCTGTTTTTCCGTGTCTTTCCAGAAATATGCATTTCTGTGCTGTCCCCCTAAGTGCCTGCTCAAAATTTAAACATGCATTCGGTGGCCCATACTTCCTATGCTTCCATTTACCCCCTCTTTTCGCTATATCTTCTTCACTTTATCTATTCTTGATCCAACCATTCACTTCCTTCCATTTTTAATCTAAATAGAGTTTTTCTATAGATTAACACAGGCCCCAGATGTGTACGTGGCAAGGGCGCATCTGGCATTACGGCACGGGATATGCGGAATCGTTAGCGGTCCTCGTATTTATGCACGTACACAAACACACTCGCATGCCAGCGTTAGAGTCGGCAGCGTCTGCTTGGCAACACGGTGCGTGTGTGTACAAGCAGTCTTCCTATTAGCTGAGCGCTGGTACGCGCTGTTGACTTATCAAGAGCGGAAAAAAACATACATTTAATCTCCCTGGCATTACACGTTGACGCTCCAGTTACAAGCTCACTGCAAACTGTGCGTGTGTCAGGTTTTTCTGACGTTGAGGCAACCGATTGTCCCCACAAGGACAGTAAAACCTGAAATCGACTAACCAGCCAATGGTGTGAGGGTTAGTAAGGAGTAGCAGATAGAAAATATCATTAGTTCAGTATAAAAAAAAACAATGAATGTCAATCAAAAGTCTTCACTATGATAGAAAAACCAAAAATGTGTGTGCAACTGCATAAGGGTGACAATCTATCCTGTTTAAGGGCCCAGGACACACATGCGCACACACAAAGGGGCCGAATCAATTCCAATTTCCTAGGTGTTCATTTGAATGATTGGGATGGCAGGGTTGAGATGGAGAGCCAGGCACACACACTCATTTAGTCAGACAAAGCCGCGTTCTGGCTGTCTGGGTTATGGGTCACATCAGGTTTAACCTTTACGCAACATGAAAAAAAGAGGACAAGGGAACGGCTTAAAACACAGACCCTTACTAAACACCTCTGAAGAGAGAGAGAGATGCTAATGTGTGCCTGACACAAGCTTTTTTTCATTTGAACAAGCACTTTGTTTGTCCATATGTAAATATCGATGCAAGATTATGTAAATATCAATGTGACATGTTTATTAGTGTGTTTGTGTGTGTGTTTCTCAGTGCATTAGCGCACTGGCCGCAGGGTCGGCCCCATGAGAGGATTATTGATTTTAATGGCAGATATGCCGCTATCAGAAAGATGTCATATCGCGCACGGATTACTAATCTGAGCATGAGACACGACACAACCCTGCCGCCCACCCCTCAAAACAAACCCACAAATCAATATCAAAAGTACACAAACTGATCCACGCACACACATGGGACCAACAGAATTCTGTTGCACACATACACGCTTGTACGACACATATCTGCGCAGACATCCCAACATACTGTCAGAGTTGCTATGGCACCCGGTCCATATGTGTGATGTGGCTGCTGTTAGTCTTAAAATAAAACTGGGTTATTCAGATCTGACTGTTTGCAGTGCTAAGCTTTGCATTAATACACTGCAGGTTTTAATGATCTCAGCTGTTTCTGAAATAATGCTTTGCTACTGAAATGCGTTTGGTGAGAAAAACAGCTCGGGTTTGATTGGAAACTTTGGATATGTGCATTAAAAATAATTCGATTTTTTTGAATCGTCATTGATCATCTCTCTTTTAAACCTCATCTGAAGCCATTCAATAGGTTTGTGTTACAACAGACTAAAATGTACATCATTTTTCACTGAAAATGACAAAACCAGGTGCATCGAGATGTGTTACATCAGATCTGATTCCAATGACACCAAGTGCCTTCCTGTGTGTTGCAATGTGGCAAGTTTGAATAAGCTTTGATGGCTTTGAAACATACTGTATTAAGCTTTGTGAAAATGAAGTGCACTTAATTGTATTGAATTTGCACTCGTAATATACAATACTTCAAATGCTGAAAGCATATATCTGAAAAAAAAATGTACTTGCAGAAAAAATCAAATTAATAAATAAAACCACTTAGTGTACTTAAAGAAACTACTCGTTCATGACTGTTTCTTAACATACTTCAGTGCACTTTTTAAAAGTGCATTGTGTAATATTGTCAAATTAAAGGGATGAAAATTCTTTCATTAATTACTTGCCCTTATGTTGTTCCAAACCTGTAAGACCTTTGTTCATCTTCAGAACACAAATTATATTTTTGATGAAATCCGAGAGCTTTCTGACCCTGCGTAGAAAGCAATGCAACCTACACGTTCAAGGCCTAAAATCTATGTCAGAACGCCTGCTCCTGCGTCATCAGCACCAAATGCATATGTCATGGTTGTCTTGTGAATGCACATTAGAAACTGACACAGAATAGAAGAAATTGTGGAATAAAGTTGTTATTTTTATTTTTTATTTTTTTATTTGTGCACAAAAAGTACTCTCATAGCTTCGCAAAATTACGGTTGAACCACCGATGTCACATGGACTATTTTAACAGTGTTCTTACTACATTTTCGGGCCTTGAACGTGTCAGTTGCACTGCTGTCAACGCAGGTTCAAAAAGCTCTTAGATTTCATCAAAAATATCTTAACTTGTGTTCTGAAGATCAATAAAGGTCTTACAGGTTTGGAACGACATGATGAGCAATTAATGGCAGAATTTTTTCATTTTTGGGTGAATTATCCCTTTAAAAAAATTAACTTTAAAGTTTTATTATTTTTTTTTTTTTAGATTTTAAGTACACTTATTTTATTGACTGACATATTAATGTGCATGTAAAGTACTTCATTATCATAAACTTATGAAATTAGATGTATTTAAGTGATATTTATGTATATAACACTCATTTTCAGCTCATTGCATTTAATACAAATTAAAACTACAACAAATTAACCTGCATTAAAGTGTCTGAAAGCTTTCAGTTCACATTTGCCTACATTCTTTTAAAGTACATTATTTCTGTAATAAGCACTCTTTTTAAAAGTATGTTAAATACTGAAGTTTTTTTTTTTTTTTTTTCCCACAAGGGAAATATTTTGTTATATTATTTGAAAATCTAAATGTGTCATTAAAAGACAAGTTCACTTCCAGAAGAAGAATTTCCTGATAAATTACTCACCCCATGTCATCCAAGATGTTTATGACTTTCTTTCTTCAGTTGATAAGAAATTAAGGTTTTTGAGGAAAACATTCCAGGATTTTTCTCCATATAGCAGACTTCAATGGGGATCAACGGGTTGAAGGTTTAAATTTCAATCCAAAATTTTCAATTTCTGCAGTTTCAGTGCAGCTTCAAGGGGCTCTACACAATCCCAGCCGAGAAATAAGCAGTCTTATCTAGCAAAACAATTGGTGATTTTCATTCATTCAAAAAAAAAAAAATATATATATATATATATATATACACACACTTTTAACCACAAATGCTCATCTTACACTAGCTCTGCGAACTCCATCTCATTTTCTCCTCCAACTTCAAAATAGTCTGACATAGTTGTTTTACTTTTTATGTAAAGTATTTTTTACTTTATTTGTACATTTGCTTTGTAAACACTGGGTCGGTACTTCCGCCTACATCATGCTTGACCTGTCCAACAGGACTACGTACTGCGTGAAGTCGACCTAGTGCAAGATGAGCATTTGTGGTTAAAAAGTATCTACATTTTTAATTATCTTTAGAAAATAGCCAACCTTTTTGCTAAGTAAGACCCTTATTCCTCGCTTGGGATCGTGTAGAGCTCTTTGAAGCTGCACTGAAACTGCAATTTGGATCTTCAACCCGTTGATCCCCACTGAAGTCCACTATTTGTGAAAAATTCTGGAATGTTTTCCTCAAAAACCGTAATTTCTTTTTGACTGAAGAAAGAAAGACATGAACATCTTGAATGACATGGGGATGAGTAAATTATCAGGAAATTTTTATTCTAGAAGCAAACCAATCCTTCAACCATTTTATTTTATAAAGGCTGTATATTATTTGATTTTCAGTGAATAACAACGTAAACTTTTGTTGTGTTTCTTACAAAAAGCTTGTATGGTGTTTTTTCGAGCTTGAAAGCATTGGGTTACAATGTTTCTTATAGTATGGAAAAGAGCAGTTTGGACATTCTTTAAAGCATCTCCATTTGTGTTCCACAGAAAAAAAGTCAGTCATACAGGTTTGCAACTACATGAGGGTGAGTAAATAACAACAGAATTTTAATTTTGGGTAACCTGTCCCTTTAAATGCGCCACCCATTTATGTAAGAACACACTGACTCAGCAAAGCAGTCTAAAATCTGTTTTGTGGTGTCCTTACCTGCGTGCGTAATACACATCCAGTCTCCCTCTGCCCGTTTTGATGGAAAGAACAAAAAAAGTGCATGTGGTGCGGATAAGAGGGAGTGGGGGCAGTTAGTCCGCCATCTGGCAGAACCTTAGGGCTGTTTTTACCCCATTGCCCACATTTCTCTTTCACTCTCTCTCTCTCTCCTTTCACCTTATTTCCCTTTCGCTTAGAGACACTACAGTAAATGTAAATGCAAATGGGCTACAAAGCAACCAGAAAGACTAGAGCTGCAGAAACTGACTCACACACAACATCAACACGCTCCCACAAAAGACCCAAATTAGGTTAATGGAGATGAATTGTAATTGAAGCCATGGCTGACGTAGACCACACACACTCCCTCCTTCACATGGAGCGCTGGAACAGGCCAGAGGGGTGGAGAAAGGAAGATGGGTGGATGAGAAAGACAAAAAGGATGGATGGAGAGATGGAGAGGGGAAAATCAGTGGGAGGTGAAACCGAAGGAGCTCCAAGCGTGCCGCCAAACTCTTGTCACATCAATAAAACTCATTCCCAAGCTGAAACGAAGAGAAAGAGAGGGATCGATGGAAAGATACAGGAAAGCGAAAGGGAGCCAGTGATTCACACGAGTGAGCAGACACAGGTCAGGTCAGGAAATGAAACAGCAAGACGTCGTGAGAACAGAACACGCACTCTACTAGATAAATATACACTTACACCTCTGCATGTCTTTGACTGTTAACAAATTTGAACGCAGTTTCAGACACTTTTGAGAACTGCTGTCAAATTCTAAAGGAGACACATTAGATTTCTGAGGTCTTAGGGTAAAAATCTTAGAATTTGGAGACTTGAGAAGATCCCAATATCTCGTTGTCTGGGTTGTATAGCTCAAATCATTTATAATGGAAAGTTTAATGAGAAATCTTCAAGTTATAGACGAGATCTCTGATTTCTGGAAAATCTGAGAAAAGTTTGAATCATTTCTAAAAATTTCAGTAGGACAAAATCCAAGAAAATGACGACTGCTGACTCTTGACAAATCTGAGAACAGTTTAAGACATTTGGGAGGTTCTAGAGGAGACACAAGGGAGTTTATCATTTTATTTTATTTTATTTTATTTTATTGATGGGAAAAAATCTTAGAAAATGGACACTTGAGATATTCTAAAGTTCTTCTCAATTGCATCTCAATTGTGCTTCATGAGGGCAAAAACAGACAAAAATTAGATCATTTCAAATACATTAGTTAGTTTATATTGAAATCTCTCATGTTTTATCACAGACACTATTCTGAGCGCAGTCTGAGACATTATGGAGATCACTTCTAAAACTCTACACACTGTAAAAAATGTAATTTTTTCAGTGCAATATTTTCCAGTTTACGAAACATTTTGAGTCTCAAATACTAAAAAATGCAATATAAAAACCCTTGTCAGACCAACAAAATTAAATAAAAATGTTGCCTCAACTAGTCAAACACAGTTGTCTGAAAGAATTTCATATTGTTGAAATGTTAAGGCTTTGTGAGTTCCCAGCATGCATTGCAGCATGAATAAATATGCAGTTACTGTTAAATGATTATTGTGTTGCTGTTTCCTGACTTCATTTAAATTTTTTGTTGTTGTTTTGTCATTATTGTTAGTTATTTGTTGCACTGTGATGTAAAGAGCTCATCTTTTTAACATTTGTTGATTGCAACCATTCTTGAGGTTTGTGTGTCTAGTTTTGAGGCCTAGAGTAAGTTCAATCTTTACTGAGAAAAACTAAAAAAAAAATACTGTTGAAAAAAGATCTCAAAAGTTTTACTGCATCAAATTGCCTTATTTTTTTAAAAAGTTTTTTAAACTATTTTTTACAGTGCAGCAGAAATTGAGATAACTACTACCTCCGTAGGTACTTTCCTCGGTTGACAAAACAAAAGTTTTTCTATTTAATCTCATTATAGTCCAGGAGAAACAACTGAGATATTAAAGAGATCTGTTGTGGATGTCAATCACGAACAAATGTCATGTGCTACGATCTCATAAAGATACGGAGAGGGACAGGAACATCATAAACATAACCTCAGCTAGAGAGGGTCTCAAAAAGACAGACAGGAGCGAAGGGAAGAGAGGGAGAAAGAGATACAAGGAGCTGATGAATGCGAGTCTGTTTTCCTCTCAAATAAACAAGGCAAGCTCTTGTCTATCAGAGAATACGGGGGAGAGAGAGAGAGAAAGCACACAGTGTCTAAAGAAAAAAATACATGGGCATCCAAAAAAAAAATCTGAGGTGGGTACAACTGAATAAACAGAGAAATGGAGAGAAAGACGGAGAAGGTCACGGGGTGAAAAGAGGAGAGGAGAGGTAGAAGAGAATGGTGCTCTGCAGGAAGAGCGAGAGAATGAGGCAAACACAAACTACTGATGAGTACGCACATATAGAATGAACTTAAAAGAAATGATAAATGGAGGGTGGAAGTTTCACGCAGCCTCAGCTTAGACTAATTGACAAAAAATACATGTAAATAGATACAAACAACAATAATAATAGAAAAAAGAGCCACAATAAAAGTCCTTAAAGGGGTCATCAGATGCAAAACTCACTTTTACATGTTGTTTGAACATAAATGTGTGTTGGCAGTGTGTGTACACAACCATCCTATAATGATAAAAATCCACCCAGTGGTAATATCCCCTTTTTCAAATCCTCAGCTTTTTGTCAGTGTGACGTCACACCGACCAAGGCCGCTCCCATGATAGTTGATTGACAAGGCCGTCTTACCTTAGACCCGCCCTGAGTGAGCTGTAACAGTCCGCCACTGTGTCGACTCCGGTGCTGGGGAAGACATTAATGTCTCCGATTGAGCAATTGAGGTGTATTGTTGTTGGATGTAATAATGAACATAGCAGTCATCGTTTACTCTGATATCTGAGCCACTAAAGACGCAGAGGATTAACGAAATGCACCCGACGATCTACATAAATGCGTCTATGTCCGCATGAATCATTCGTGATCCAGCTTCACCTACAGCAGACGTGAGTATAAGGGTTTTTTATGCATGTTTGCAAATCTCCTTTCTTAATAATATGCTAGTCAGCAAGTTTTGTGGCTAAATGCGGCTAAAGTAAACAGATCCCACAGTAGAGAGGGGCGTGGTGAGCAAAGCTCATTAGCATTTAAAGGCGAATGCAACAGAACAGCTCACACTAAAAAGGGCTGATTTTGACAAGGTAAAAAGGGTGATTTTTACACTACCACTGAACATTTTTAACCAAAGTATGTTATAGACTTTTTGTCTATAAGAATTGTATCAGCTTGTGGAAAATGGGCATCCAATGACTGTTTAACATTAGCATTAATATTGTTAAACAATAAAAATAAAATAAAAATGTATAATAAATAAGACAACATTTTTGCTAATACACTGATTGATTTGTCCTCAAAATTGCTCATTACACCTTGTAAACACAACTTCCTGGTGGACTGATGACAAACTGGGTGGGACTGGTTAAGAGGTGTCAGTCTAAAAGAGAACAATAGCACATGTGCATGCGCATATGTGTAAACATACTCATGCATCTTGCATGTTTCAGCATTCGACTCTTGCTTTATGCTAGCAAGGCTGTGAGCGTTCAGCTGTTCAGCAAAAGCATCAAGAACAATCTGTTCCAATGCACGCAGAAAGACTATCTGCGTACCAGTCAGCGTGTGTATGCATGTATGTTTTGTGTGTTTGTTGTGCATGGCAAGCGGTCATGCTCTGATGCCCTAGGCCTTGTATTAAAGGTATGGCGACTGCAGAGGAGATGTGTTTGTGTGTGTGTGTATGCGTTTGAGGAGGTGGAGGGGGTTTGTGGTGGTCTCTAGAGAGTTTGTATCAAGGCTAGGCTGGTTTTCAACTGAAATGTATATGAGATTCAAATTACATGCCTGCTCTTCTCTTTTCTTCACCCCTCCTCCCTTCGCTCTCTCTTTCCTTCTCTTCCTCTCTGTCTTCTGGGATTCTTAGTCAGCTTCAGGCTCAGAAACATTCCCTCCCTTCTCTGTTTTCCCTTATAATTTCTCTAGCCAAGGAGACAGCTAAAAAAAAGACAGCTACACGCTGTTGACATGTTTCAAAACACTGAGATATTGTATCTGTGGACTAAGACACTTTCAATTAAACAGGTGGCTTAAAGGCCATTGCAATGACTTTTTGGACCTCTTTGGACAGCTCAATGACCTCTACGTGACCTACAAGGACTTTAGGATGCTTCCATTTGAGCATCCCGTGCATGGTCAGGCAAAAGGTTTTAGATGGATTTAAACTTTAAAAATGGCCAGTAATTAAGTCAATAATGAGCAGATTTCAAAACCTATTGCACTTAAAATATTTTCTTGAGCATTATCAGTCATTCGAGAAGTAAAAAAGGACACAACAAAACTTCATTGTGAGCGTAAGTGGAAGAGAAATAAAAAGGTCCAAAGATCGAGCCCTGAGGTACACCACCACAGTATGAGCGCAAAACAACACGTAACAACCAGGAAAACAACTCCACAAGTTAGCTGTCGAGATTCAATGTACAGTCAAAGTATGTTTTCCAAAAAAAGTCTTCACAAAATTTTAAAAGACAAAAGGAAAGGAGAAAAAAAAACAAAAAAACATTACAAGCCCAAGGCAGTGCAAAGCATGGGTACTGGACCAAAGCCGTCGGACTATAACTGGGCAGAGAGCAACAGAAATGCATACTACCTGACACTTCAGCAGGGGCATGGCGAGAAAGAGAGGGGAGACAGAAGAGATGAGAGAGAGGAGATGGATGGGGAAGCTAGTTAGATGAGCAGGAGGAGAGAAATAACGATCCTGAGCGGAAGAGGGGGGTCAGGTGCGCCTGAAATGCTCTGAAGAGAGAGAAACAAAGGATGAATATCGAGTGGAGGGAAAGGAGAGCCTGAGGAGGTGGAAGTCAAGAGAAGAGGTACAAACACATATTCACTCACACACAAACACGCTCTTAACTCATAAATAACTATGCTCAGAGGGAAACGGGTTAGAAGACACTCTTCTCAAACAGATACGAAGCTGTGCTGTAACCTATCAGACTCCAACATAGAAAATAAAATAAGTCTTATACCAAAACCTTCTTAAGTGTTGATAGAGTGATTGTCAAGGTCTTATGTCCCATTCACACTGACAGCAATTCTATCATATGACTGTGTAGCTGGCCATAGATTTTGAAAATCCAAACCAGGCTTGTTGAAAAAAACGTGTCTGTGGTGACATTTCAGCAAAATGATTTTGCATTGCTTCTTGCACGCTTTGCGACACTTTCTAAGTGTCGAGTGAGTGGCTGTAAAATGACTCAGTTTTATTCTAAATATCTGGCAACATTTTATGACATTAGATGTACATTTGAAAACATTAAACCATACCTAAACCTGACCACAAAAATTTACAGATAATGTACTCACTCTCCTGTCATCCAAGATGTTCATGTCTTTCTTTCTTCAGTAGTCGAGAAATTATGTTTTTTGAGGAAAACATTTCAGGATTTTTCTCCATATAATCGACTGCTATGGTGCCCCGAGTTTGAACTTTCATAATGCTGTTTAAATGTGGCTTCAAATGATCCCAAATGTTGTTGTAAACAATCCCAGCCAAGGAAGAATGGTCTTATCTAGTGAAACGATTGGTTATTTTCATAAAAATAATACAATTTCTTTACTTTTTAATCTCAAACGTTCGTCTTGTCTTGCTCTGTCTGAACTCTGCGTATTCTGGCTCAAGACAGTTAGAGTATGTCGAAAAGCTCCAATTGTATTTTCCCGCTCAACTTAAAAAATGATTTCAAAATCATCATACATTGCTGCAGAAATACCGACCCAGTCTATGCAAAGTGTACATGCAAAAAAGATCAAACACCCTTAACAAAAAAAAGGTAAAAGCAATATAGGACAATTTTAAAGTTGAGGGAGAACATGAGGTGAGATTTTTAAAAAATTATATATATATATATATATATATATATATATATATAAACTGTATTATTTTTCATGAAAATAACCAATTGTTTTGCTAGATAAGACCATTCTTCCTCAGCTGGGATCGTTTATAACCACATTTGGGATCGTTTGAAGCCACAATTAAACTGCATTTTGGAACTCCACTATATGGAGAAAATGCTGAAATGTTTTCCTCAAAAAACATAATTTCTTTATGACTGAAGAAAGACAGACATGAACATCTCGGATGCCAAGGGGGTGAGTACATTATCTGTAAATCTTTGTTCTGAAGGTGGACTGCTCCTTTAAGATTTTTTAATTATGACTTATGTTTTATGGGAAAGGATTAGGGTTAGGGTCAGGACTTGAATGCTCCACATTGCAAGTGCAACGCTGTACTAGGTGAGCTACTGAGTTTAGTCAGAAAAGCCATATGGATCTGATGCAAATGTCAAAATGTATTAGTTCACATATTATGCACTATGGTAAAAGTGTTTTGAAACCCAGGCTTATTGGAAATATGTGCCTCTATACACACTTCTACATTTTCTGTATGTATTGCAGCTGGTCAGAATTCAAATACCCAGGTAGTGTCGCTAAAGGTTAATGTTCTATCATGTTGGAAATATCCCCTACACCAAACCCAACCCCAAACCTACCCAACAGTGATAACAAATGCAAAAGTGATTTAAAAACACATTTGTTGAGGCAGCCGTGCTATTTTAATGTCCTTATGCAAATCTCTTCATCACTCAAGTGGAACACCGAATCGCATGAGCTACCATGCAAACTTCCTGAGTAAGAAAACTCATGCATATGAAGCTGTATACGTGATGACAATATTCAGAAGCATCAGTTTTCAAATCGCACAGGATGTTAAAATTGTTATAAAGCCATAATATAATATTATGTAAGTAACTGTGTGAAAATTAGGCTTTATGAATTAAAAACTCCATGTGTAAATCATAGTTTGTGTGAAAAGGAATAAAAGTTGTCTGCGTTTTACTGCCTCTAGTGTTCATTTAAACTGGAAACTGCAGTGATTTGTACATAATTTTGCATATATATATATATATATATAGGCATGTATTTTCAATGAACCTATGTTGATGTTGTAGCACTCTGGAAATTAAATATCTGGTGAGTGGCATAAAAATTGTAAAAATGTAAGATATATATTATGTAGACATTATGTTTCATGGGTTAGGGTTAGGGTTACATTAGGGTTAGGGTTAGAACTTGAGCGCTCCACATCGCAAGTCCAGCGCTATGCTAGGTGAGCTACTGAGCAAGTCTACTAAGTCAGAAAAGCCATATGGAGCTGTACTAGTTGAGGTCATTATGTTAGTGGAAGGAGTCATGTGAAAATAAGTCTTTATTAATCAATAATCTGCCCCGTAATCATAATCTATGTGAAAAAGGAATAAGTTATTGTGTTTCTACTAGTGTTTATTTCAGTGAATTGTATAAATAGGTACGTTCTGCAGTTTCAAAAAAATCAACAGAGGCCTGTTTTTCCAATAAGCCTATGTTGTGAAAATCAAATCACAAATCAAATGTATTGCCTATAAAAATAAGTGGACAAAAATTTTTCTTTGACTGAATATTAACAGTTGTGCAAAAGAAAATGTGTGTATGCAAATTGCATGAGTGCGTGATGCATTATACAATGAACAAAATTAACAATTATCAATGCATGAATCAAACCCTTTCAGAACTCTAATGATTATTAATACAGTTTTCCCTGTGTTATCGCTGTATGTGGGCAGACACAAATCACACAGGACAATAAAATTACTCACTGTAACATTAACTTTGTCTCATTTTTTCTTTGTCTTGCTAACACCGAACTACAGCATCTCACAGGAGATGGAGTGTCTTCAATACCACTGGTGGTCGCCTTTTTGCGTTTGAGCTCATTTGCATAAAATTAAGCTTCACAACTTTGCCACATCACAGAATACTCCCAGATCGGGTCGCCGATGAGCGCTGTCGCTCTCTCTCATTGAAAATGAATGAGTTCTGGCTGTCGCTGCAGAGAGCTGTCAGTGTGAACGCCACTTTAGAAAGCAACAATGCACAAATTACGAATTATGCAGCTATAAAGCAAGTGCAAAATGCATTACAGATACTGACTCCACTTTTCTCGGAAACATTGATCTGCTGTAAATGTGTAAGTGTGTGTGCAGGCATTCTCGGAGGCCAGTGAGATGATGTCCAGATTAAAGACTTGTGGGAGTCCCAGGACGCTCACTATATAACACAGAGGCCATTGATTAGCCATTAATGACGCATTGAGAAGCCATCTCCCCCACCAGTACTCAATCATACCTCTAGAAAGAGAGAAAGAGAGAGAGAGGCTGTTCTCGGTTTGCATTCTCATGCCTATGGCCATTGCACAGCCGTGCTGATATTCAGCACAACAGCACAGCCACAATAACACCCGAATCTAATTTAAAACAATGACAAGTGATGTCCTTCAGAAGACTTTCAAGAATTTCATCGAATCATTTTGTAACTCAAGGCAAAATCTGTCACTCCTTGCCAATGTCAGTTCCAGATCTAACTCACACACATCACTAAATCATCATTACTGCAGTCAAACAGCATTAATCTCTGTTCTGGGACCCTTGAAATAATTCAAATAACACATCCCCCGCATTTCTAATTATGCATGACATCTCCACTGCCACATTTAGGCGGCCCACACCCTTCCAGAGCGTGAACCGGACTGACACGCATTCAGCCACACACACTAAACCAGGTTACCATCAAGGCTGGGGTCCTCATTAGAGACTAATTAGTACTGTTGGTCAAGCAGGTCTCGTTTCAGTCCGTACATTTGCTTTTATGTTTTCGCATCTATGAAAAAAAAAAATATAAAGCTGTGTTTTTGGATCCAGCTTGAAGATCTTACAGATTCAAGGAAATATTATGCATAAACATACATAAAGGATGACAAACATGCCGGCACATGCGCGCATGCGGCACGCGGATGGCGCAGTGTGGGGTTTGCTGCATAACTAAGCGCGTAGAGAGGAAGCCATCTTCTCTGGGTAGCGCCAAATGAATTCACTGAGGCTCTATGCAAATGTTCCCTGGGCTAACGAGCCTGGCTGGATGATTGGAGTGCCATTGAAATTCTCCTCTCGCACTGCACTCCTTCCTCTCCTAGCTTCCTATCTCTCTGTCGCTCCTTCTCTCTATCGCTTTCACACCATCTTTTCATGAATCTATCTATCTATCTATCTATCTATCTATCTATCTATCTATCTATCTATCTATCTATCTATCTATCTGTCTGTCCCTCTGTCTGTCTGTCTGTCTGTCTGTCTGTCTATCTATCTATCTATCTATCTATCTATCTATCTATCTGTCTATCTGTCTGTCCCTCTGTCTGTCTGTCTGTCTGTCTGTCTATCTATCTATCTATCTATCTATCTATCTATCTATCTATCTATCTATCTATCACTCCTTCCTC
>JAHKKF010483949.1:0-22436 GCA_019740295.1 Labeo calbasu | reverse complement strand
TTTTAAATTTCACATTTAAAAATATAGTGTTTAAACATTTCTAAATATTTATTCAAATGAAAAACGTAAAAATAAGTAAGCAGGTATGACCTGCAATATTCTAGATACATAAAGAACCATACAGGTACCTAGTGGGTAAACCATGGCATTACAAATAAAAATGATTTTTTTTCCTGACCATAAAATGACTCTAATTTGCCTCTTTGCATTGGAATTTAAAACCCTTTTCTCTATTTAACCTTAAATACTACACAAATTGTAATGTAAGTAACAGAAATATAAAATTGACAATTTTCAGCAGCGGCAATCGGCAGAAGTTGCGAGTTCCATTCGGTTCAGTGGCATTGTTTACGTTCAGTGCTGCCAATATGGCCAACTGATGTTTTGTGAAAACACTCTATAGCATTAATGAAAATATATGATATTTAAATTAAATTAAAAACAATTAAGTTCAATTAATGTTGTATTCCATATTAGGATTTAGAAGTATGTGCCACTATATAGATTCCAATTATGGGTTGGAATCAAATCACCATAGAGTTTTTATTTGTTCTGATTGTTTCTTGCCTGGTTGCAGTACTGAGTGCAGTCTTGTAGAGGTCACTCTCTTTGTCTCTAGGCAACAGCAATGCTGCCATACCACCTGTTGCTAGGGCACCCCTGCGGTGACACGTCTGCACTAGAAGATCCATGTAGCTGTGAAGGAATCGCTTCTCCATATCCACATACTTACTGCGATCAGGGAGGAGAAAATCAGTCCGATGACCTAGAGAGAAAACCATGATTGCTAATGAGGAATGCGATTAAGTCTACTAGTCAAACTCGCAGAAAATGTATGTGCTGACCAAATTTGTTGACAAAGGAAGCTGAGTAATCCCAGATGCCACAGTTTAGACCAGCAGAGTGCTCCTTGAGCTCATACAAAATCTCTTCCATCTCGAACGATGCCAGGACACACTCGATCAACACAGTGGCCTTTATGCAGCCCGTTGGCAGGCCGAGCTACAAAATAATTCAGAATACATTAGATTTAAACTGCAGCGGGATCATATGTAGTCTCCGTCAACACTCGCACCTTCTTCTCAGTCCAGAAAAAAATCTGACTCCAGAGTCTGGCCTCCATGTAGCTCTCGACCTGCACAACAAAACATGAGTTTCTAGGATATGTTTGATACTACATCAAAGTTCTGTCCTGGTAAACGGAGTAATCTGATCTGACACTGACCTTGGACAAGTAGAAAAAAGGGCCACTCTGGTTTTGAAGAAGTAGTTTTGCATTATGAAACATCAGCAGACCAAAATCAAACAGTGGACCTGGAACCTCTCGACCATTCACCTATAGACAAACAGATGCTCATATACTTCAAACTACAGAGAAGGTTATTTTACTATTTAGACTTATTTACAGCTAAAGAGTTGTATGATTTATCCTTCATTTAAAACTGAATCATGAATATGAAGAGTTATTATGAATGGCTTTCACTAAAATACCATCATGTTGTGCTCCACCATGTTCCATGCACGAGGACGGAGCATCAGTACTGGAGCCTGAGAAATGTGTGGTACATCTATTTAAGAGGAATATAACAGATTGTTAATGCATGCTTTCTGTATATCTCTAATTAGATTTGTGTGTTAAAGAATATTTCACAAGTAGCAGGACTCATAAGACTCACCGTGAAACTGGTTGTGCACAGCCTGATAAACATTATAAATGCCCTTTATTTGATTGCGATATGTTGGGCAGTTGCCATCATCAAAATCAATCTACAACAGAATGTAACGATAATACAATTACAACCAGGAATTTTAGTGTATGTCATCTTATTTGCATAATTAAGTCCTACCTGTAACCCTTGGGCAGTAGATTTGAGTCCCATTATAAGACGTTGTGTATTACAGGGTGAAAGGTCACCAACGTCCACATGTCTGCAGTGTAATCGGGCTGGAACTGGGCTCACTTTCCAGCTGGGATCATTTCGGATGTGAGCTGTGTCCTTTAGAAAACCTGGCAACTCTCCAGTCAGATCCAACTGAATTTTCCGGAGGACTCGCAAATTCAAAACCTTGCAAAAGAGTGACATCCTTTGATGAACACTCATCCAAAAAGATAAACACGCAAACAACAAACATTGTGTTTATCCTAGAAAAGTAATTAGGATTTCCTTAATACACATTATGGGGTTTAATTGTATTAGAAATTATATGGGCCATTCTACAGAATTGGTTCAAAGACTTGGAAATGTCTTAAAAAAAAAAAAAAGTGTATTTTTCCACAAATTTTGTATGTATGCAAATTGTATAATATCCATGGTATACACTTCTAGTGACTGCGCAGTTAATTTTCATATTGTATTTTCAGAAAGTTTTGGAATATTTGTCCTCTCCCCAAATTTGTCACTACTGAAACAGTAATGTATAATTGAATAAGAAGGGTTATATTGACCTATTAAAATTTTGCTTACATCTACATTGTAAATATATATTTTTTGATATTTTATTAAAAAGTTGTCAGAGGTAAATCAATAACAACTACAATTTCAACAATATTTCAAGTGTGATTTATGAGATTTGTTGTATTTTGAATCAAATTTTTCTTTGTAAAAGGCAAAAAGATGATCATGCCGAAACATCCCATGTTTCGGTAGTGACAGCACATTTTCTGTATGTTTTGGTATCAACCACATCACATTACAGAATTTTAACCAACATACTAAAACACTAAAATTTCACCAAATGTTTTGGTTGTGACTGTTTCGGTAATGACAATTTTAGATACTTAACCTAGCTCAAAGATGCTAATCAGCACATGGTTAGTACACACATAATAACGAAATGTTATGGAATAACTCCCAAAAAAAGTGTGTTTAATTGTAGAAAAATGGTTTGGTAATGACAAGTTACACACAGATTTTTCAGACTTTTGAACACATTTACTTGAAAATGATGAGGCCTATCTACTCACACCTTGTAGCGATGTACTGTACTTTTTAAAAAAAAATCAAAACTTTTTTTTAAAAACAACAATGGAATAAAATGCAAAAATTCTTTCAACATCACTTTCGTAAGTTGAAATTTAGCCATTAAGATTCAGGACAGCCACATTCCAATTGAAAGTACCCATTAAATGATGATTTTATATACTGATATTTTAAATATTATTGTGTATTTCAATAGATAATAAAAGGATCTTAGTAAACATCTAAGATTTGAATACTTAAATGCTTTTAAATGTGTTTTTTTGGTTGTGAGACAGCAGTTCGCACCAATTCTGTAGAATGGCCTATATACTGTAAGTTCAAGTGGTTTCCCAATACCTTGTCAACCTCTGCTTGGAAGGTAGAGATGAGCTCAGACAGAAATTGCACAGCATCAGAGTTAAATAGAGTGTGAAACTCTCTCGACAGTCCTGAGGGAGGCGTTTCCAGCTCAACACCTTGATGTACCTGCTTATCAGCACATTAATAAACCGGCATAATCTCCAGACACTGACAATGAATCATCATACAGTGCTGCACATTACATTTCACCAACAGAAACATAGCAGTGACACAATTACATATGTATACATACAAATATAGAAACATACTGAAAATATACATTTTAATAAGAACGTTATTACTGTTTTAAAGCAGTCACACATTAGAGAGAACTTACCAACATTTCTGCAGTCGTCCAGAAAATCTAGTGTTGGACTTTGATAAGTGACATTGCACTGTTTACTTTAAGCCCCACATGACTATTAGTTAACGAATCGGTGTTTTTCACAAAGCTTTTAAGGGAAAGAATCAGTAAACAAACTCGACTAAATCTTTTCAGCGCAACTGCAATGTTAAACGAACAAACATCAAAAATAAGTCACTGGAAAAAAGATAAAACTTCCACCCCCTTTCGTATAATACATTATTTTACAACATCATATAATGACTTCCATGTTTATTTAGTTTGTGTGTGTGTGTGTATTTGTGTGCTCCGTGTACAGTTTTAGTTTTGTTATGCTCTATTGTGTGTGTTGTTTTGAAATAACGTTACCAAACAAAACGCTCCCAGTGTTCTAAGACTTCTCGCGAGATTACATTTATGTCAACGTCGTACGTGGCTACAGACCCAAACAGTGTAAGAAGACTCCGCCAGGAATGCATCAGCAAAATGCGGAGTCTACCGGTCAACACATCAAATACAGTTCCCGACGTTTAAATCTCTGAAATATCCACATGAAGCTTGAGGTGAAGGGCTGAAGGTTGCGTTTTAATCATTTATCTGACCCGTTAGCATCAATACATTTGCACTGTGCCATTCTGTGAGGCACTTGTTTGCCATAGGAAGATAGCATGGCAGATATCGAGTCCTCCTTTGAATTTAGCTCATCTCTGACCAGCTCTTCGCTGCCTCCCCCTCGGACTCGAATCTTTAAGATCATCGTGATCGGAGACTCTGGAGTTGGCAAGACTTGCCTCACCTATAGATTCTGTGCGGGCAAGTTTCCAGATAAGACTGAGGCCACTATCGGTGTGGATTTTCGGGAGAAGGTTATTGAAATAGATGGCGAGAAAATCAAGGTGAGGATGCTTCTGATGTAAATCAGCAATATTGTAATACCAATGTAGCAGATTACTTATAAATACCAGTTGTCAGTATGAACTATCAATCAGAGGGCAGAATGCATGTACTAGATTGTGTACAATACGTGTTTCAGTTCTTAGTTGAAAATCTACATCTACAGTAAGCTTTATAAGGTAGATGAGACGACCAATGTAATGCAGGGTTAGACTCATTGTTGTGACTGTCTATGGATGGTCATAGTAGCCTTTGTATGTAATTATATGTAACTTATTGTGTATATAATACCTGCCTGTGTTTGTCATGTATGCATGAGCACACCCTGCATTCTCCTGCAATGTTAAAAGTATGCACTAAAATATGCAATCAAAATTATTCAACCCCCTTGACCTGCAAGACATTCTGCTGCAGAGAACGAAAGTTTGTGAAAACAGTTAAACAATGGCATCAGTACACTATTAGAGAAAGTTCATTAATATACATTTGAGTAATTCTGAGGACGTAAGTTGATGAGTAATGAAAAAAAACAACAACTAATTGGCTCTAAACATATACGTTCAAAATTATTCAGCCCCCAAAAGTCAAATTTGGTGCAGACTCCTTTATTCTTTAAAACCACCAATAAATGCTGCTTGGACGTGCTTAGAAGCTTCTGTCACCTCTCAACTGCAATCTTGGCCCATTCCATGCCTGAAAAGCTTTCAGATCACTGATAATCTTTGGTTTTCACATTGCTGCTGCTTTCTTCAAATTCAGCCAAATATTTTCAATGAGAATTAAATCTGGAGACTGAACAGGCCACTCGAAAACATTCTATGACTGATCCCTGAACCAAGAATAAGTAGATTTGGATGTTTACTTTGGGATGATTGTCCTGCAGGGTGTTCATTAGCTTCAATCTTTGCACCAAAGGCACCACAATTCTTGCCAAAATGGCCTGATACTTCAAAGAAGCCATGATGTCTTTCAAACAGTAATGATTTCCTACAACAGTAAAACACCCTCATAACAGGACTGGTCCACCTCAGTGTTTGACGATGGAGTTCTTCTGGTTATAAGCTTTGCCTTTTTTTGCACCAGACATACCAATGATCCATAGGTCCAAAAATTTCTAGTTTGGTCACATGACTCCATAAAACATTTTTTCAGAACTCCACAGGTCTACCTAAATGAATTTTAGCATGTTAAAGTCAGCATTTTATGTTCTTCTTGGTCAAGAGTTGCATTTAGCTAGATGCCCCAACATGAAAGCCATGCTTGTCTTGTGTTCATGTTATACACTGCATTGAAATGCAGAAATGAAACTTTCTAAAATAATAAAATTATTTTTTCTTTATAGCTTGTGTGAGAGCTCTGTTGACTTTGTCATATTAGCTACTCAAACTTCAGCACATGCATGTGCTAACTGTATGTATGTGTAACAGCTCAAACTAATTCGGTTTTCTAATGGAGTTTCTAAAAATTAAAATGTGTTTTAAGACGATTTTGTTCCCCACCATACAAAAAAGTGACAAAAAACAGCAATGCTAAATAGGGGATAAATAATTCTGACATAGCTATGTAAAAGTCCTATAACTCAAAAATATTACGTTATATATTGACATCACTTTTAATATGCTAGTAATCTGTTATACATGCAATTTAAAGTCCTGGATCTTCACAAAAGCTTGTATTTGTAAATTACTGCTGTCTCTGAGGGGTTGAATAATTTCGATTGCAACTGTAAGTTGACAGGTAATAGCTCTCCTGTTTTCCCTCTACCAGGTCCAGCTATGGGACACCGCAGGCCAGGAACGTTTTCGAAAGAGTATGGTGCAGCACTACTACCGCAACGTCCACGCTGTGGTGTTTGTCTATGATGTCACCAATGCCGCTAGTTTCCGAAGCCTTCCGGCATGGATCGAGGAGTGCCGCCAGCATGCCCTGGGTCAAGAGGTGCCCAGAATTTTAGTCGGCAACAAATGCGACCTACGTCACGCCGCTCAAGTAAGCACCGACGTAGCGCAGCAGTTCGCCGATGCACACTCGATGCCTCTCTTCGAGACCTCTGCCAAGAACCCCTATGGAAACGACGACGGCGGTAGGAATAATAGTGACCACGTGGAGGCCATTTTTATGACGGTGGCGCACAAGCTGAAATCTCAGAAGCCGCTGGTGTTAAGCCAACCGCCGTCGGGAGATACTGTTACTCTCAGGAGGCAGGATGAGGAGGACAGGGGAAGTTGGGGATGTGGGTGTTGGAGGAGCTAATGAAGGCGTCACCACTGTACAGGATGGAAATGGTGAAGCACCTTTTAAAGAAGCAGGTTCAGGTGTGCTTTTGTGTTATCTGTGAAAGTCCAGGTCTAAGGCTGAGGACACGGGAACATCTGTTCTCAAGATTTCGTTTTGTATCTGGCCATTATTTTAAAGGGAAAATCATTCCTCCATCACTCAAACCAGAGGCTTTGAGAAGTTGCATGTAGGCCCGTCTGCCTTACATATACAAGCTTCATCCATTATATGTCTAACTCATATCATACACCACTGCCAAACACACTCTACATTTGCCTACTAAAGAATTTCTCGACGCAATTAGATAAACTGTTCTGTTAAATCACTTCCAAGGTGACAGGTTTAGTCTGTGTGTTTGTTGTTTGTTCTTTCATTCTGTGTCACCCACACACATGCAGGCACTTCCTGTGAAATTTGTCAGTTCTCTAAAGAGAAACTGATAAACAAACACCAAATGCAGGTTATTTATTACTGCTGCTAAAATAGTTTAAAGAAAATAAAGCTGATATCCTTGCCTTGCCTAAAGCCAGTCCTAGTCCACTGCCAGTGTTTTATTTATTGCCAATTTCTTTTCTTCTAGCAGTCATTCATCTGAATAAAATCATCTGGGTTATGCATGATAACCAGTCCTTCCTGTGAATCATGTTGAAATGTAGGTAAAAAGGGACAAGAATTAGCTGACAATATTTCCTTCGACGTCTACAGTCAGGTTTTGTATGTAGTTTGTTAGGCAACTGCTTTGTTAGGCAAAATGAAAATGATCTGTACTGTATAATCGCAGATTAGTACCTCATATTATTCATGGCATCTGCTCTGTGCATGGCATAAATTTGAACAAAAGGTCTGATATCAGTCTATATTTCAATATGTAATCTATCAGTACAAGTATACAGATATGCTAATGATTAAATTGTCTTTCCCTTCCCATCTTCTTGATATGCAGGACAGAGTTTAATCCATTACAGGGAATATTCACTCATGTCTTTATGTAACCACAGCTGGTCCTGTGGAGTGCATGAAAGATGCTCAGGCATGACATGCTTTTTTTTCCTTTATGGGGAGTTGCCAAAAACAGGTTTTGCGTATGATTTCCGGTTAATTTTTTTTTTTTTAAGTACAATTGAGGTCAAAAGTTTACATACACCTTGCAAAATGTTAACTGTTTTACCAAAATAGGAGGGACCATACAAAATGCATGTTATTTATTTATTTAGTACTGACCTGAATAAGATATTTCAAATAAAAGATGTTTACATATAGTCTTTTATATATAGTTTACAGATTTTTTTTTTTTAGTGATGAACAGGTAAACTGCCTGCCGTTCTTCAGAAAAATCCTTTAGGTCCCACAAATTCTTAGATTTTTTTTTCTGCTTTTTTGTGTATTTGAACCCTTTCCAACTCTGACTGTATGATTTTGAGATCCATCTTTTCACACTAAGGACAACTGATTGACTCATATGCAACTATTACAAAAGGTTCAAACGCTCACTGATGCTTTAGAAGGAAAAACAATGCCTTAAGAGCTGGGGGGTGAAAACTTTTAGAATTTGTAGATCAGGGTAAATTTAACTTATTTTGTCCTCTAGGAAACAAGTATCTTCTGTAGCTCCTGAAGGGCAGTACTAAATGAAAAAAAGTATGACATTTAGGCAAAATAAGAAAAATGTACAGATCTTCATTCTGTTCAAAAGTTTTCACCCTCAAGCTCTTAATGCTCTTAATGTTTTTACTTCTGGAGCATCAGTGAGTGTTTGAACCTTCTGTAATAGTTGCATATGAGTCCCTCAGTTGTCCTCAGTGTGAAAAGATGGATCTCAAAGTCAGTTATTGTTGAAAAGGGTTCACAAAAATGCTGAAAAACCAAAGAATTAGTGGGACCTGAAGGATTTTTCTGAAGAACAGCAGACAGTTTAACTGTTCAGGACAAACAAGGGACTTTCACTAAACAACAAAAAAAAAAAACATTCAGGGTAACAATACAGTATTAAGAATGAGGGGGATGTAAACTTTTGAACAGGGTCATTTTTATATATTCAACTATTATTTTCTCTTGTGGACTATATGTAAATGTCTTTTATGTGAAATATCTCATTCCGGTCAGTAATAAATAAAAAATAACATGCATTTTGTATGAACCCTCTATTTTGGTAAAAATAATTAACATTTTGCAGATTCTGCAAGGTGTATGTAAACATTTGTCCTCAACTGTAGGTTGGTTAAGGGCCTGATTAGCTGATGCATTGCAATGTTTGATTCGGGTACAATAATAGGCATGTGTTTGGTTGAGGAATTGTGCACGGTTAATGATGGCTCTTAAATATTTAAATGCAACGTGTTAGATGCATATTAAGACTATTTGTGCTTATGGGTCCTTACAGAAGGTTTATGTCTTATTTATCTGCCAGAAACATCATAAGCATTTATAATTTTTGTAGGTTTGTGCTAAACTGGTCTTGATAAAAACATACTCTTGGTCTGGATTCTCTTTGTTGTCTGTACTAATTTTTCGTTTTACCCAGTGTACCATTTTAAGTGTCCTTCAGAGTGTATTTTTTTCTGCCTTCATTAACACATTAATAACATAGTTAATAATGTATAATATGAGCAGATCTCAAAAATCCACAAAAATTGCAGAAAAATATATGGAATATGGAAGATTGTTAACATGTTAAAGTGTTACATTTTTATTATATGGAATTGTTTATTATTCTTGGGATAATTATGCATCTTTGCAACCAAAGTGTATGAGCCAATCCGTGATATCAGGGGTCATCAGTTAAAATAGCACCTTGCAATGCCAGAACTCAAGCATGCACAACATATCTTTACTAGTCATTTGTCTGATATAACTCATGCCTTTAATGTTGGTCAGCGAGTTGGAGTGATGTAGTTTTGAGAAAATAAACAATATAAACCGTCAATCCACTATAATCAGAGTGCAAAGGAATCAGTGCTTGGTTTTAACTGTTTCAATGTTTTACTAAAAAATAAAGTACAACATCTTTGAATTTCAGGAGACTGGTGTTGTGCGTTATTTGTCTAATAGAGGATTTGCACTTACATCACGATTTGGTCAGTTACCTGAATGTGTGGCGATACTTGGATGTAAATAACAGCATTGATTGCATGGTTAATGTACTACTGAATACGTTGTTCTGCTCATTTATGCTGTCTAAACCACAGGAGAAAAAAAAGTATGAGCAGTTTAAATTAAGATAGTAGCCTAAAATTTCACATACCTGTTCAGAAATGACAAGAACAAACACGAACAGTCTCAAGATTCTTACATTGGAAATCCTGGTTTGGTTAATAATTGAATAAAATTAATAATGTTCAGACCAGAAACTTATTTTAAAAACATGACATCGCAAAAATGATACTGTATCTTGATTACCATAGTCTAAACATCCTTTGAAATGCAATCTTCTGCAAATTCATAAAGAGGCAAATAGAATATTTAATTTCTAATACGTTGTTTATTGTGAAATATATACAAACAGGTTTATGTGTGCAAAAATATCAGTCTATCATGTAAAAAGTATTAAGCTAAGGCACGTGCCTTTAGAAAAAAAAAAAAACACACTAAAAGATCATATAAAATATGGCACTGATAATAACTTAAACATCAGGAAACAAATTTAAGCTGATTTGAAACAAACAGGCTTGATAAAATCTGGACATTTTTCACTTTGTGGGGAAAATTAATGAACTATATTTACCATTCATTTATATTTTCCCCAGTCACACACATTTAAAAACAAACATACATATCAATTACTAAGCTAGTCTGCTGTACGGTGGAAGTGTGGAGAGGTCTTGCTGTTCCTGCTCAGGACAGCGATCCATGAATGACACGGGGGAGTTAAAGATTCGCTCATCTCCATCTGCATGAGGCAAAATAAAATCTCATTACAGTCAGCCACATCCTCATTAACATCATCATAATGGCATACATTGTGGCTCATATAGCAGATGACTTATGAAATATGATTTCGTTATCTCAATGTACAAACCCACTCTAACAACACATCTCTCACGTACCTTGCCAAGTGCATACAAGTTCAGTCGGAGTAAAAGGGTCATTCTGAGGAACTAGAAACTCCTGTAAAACACACAACCATGCAGTAATTAAAGGTATAGTTCACCCAGAAATGAAAATTCTGTCATTAATTAGAGTCCTACCACATTCAAGGTCCAGAAAGATACCAAGAACATCAACAAAATAGTCCTTTCTGGACCTTGAATGTGGTAGGACCCTTGTTGTCTATGGAGGGTCAGAAAATCATCAGATTCATCAGAAATATCATTACGGGTTTGGAATGACATGAAGGTGAGTAATTAATAACAGAATTCTCATTTTTGGGTGAATTCAGCTCAATCTTACAGTATATACTAAATACTGTAGTTTTATTGCATTACAAAAGATTTCACCCACCATGCCATTTGCGGAGTCGTAGCAGCCGCAAAGCGGCAGACTGCGGCAGCCAACATATGCAATGAGAGAAGAAAAGAGCAAAGACCCCACGCAGGCCACCAGAAGGGTGCTGTTTGCTCCTTTCACCATCCGGGTAAGCACGAATCTCTGCAAAGGACACAGCTTTATCAACTACTTCTATAGCATATAACAAACGGGAGAGTAAATATGATCTGGTGTGGCTGTACCACTTCAGGGACAGGATGGGCATGGAAAATCTCATCATCCTCTTCTCCATAGCTGAGTGTGACGCAAGCATAAACGAAGACAATCACAACAGCAAAAAGTGACACCATAGATGATGCGATCATGACATTTACCTATAGGTTTTAATGAGAGCGAGTTAACATCAACAGGTAGACACAACCGTTAGGAAAATTACTGTGGATAAGACAGATAAGAAATACCAAAATTGGGTTTTTCTTCTGGGATGCAAAGAGTGCAAGTACACCAGGGGCAGCCATAATCTAAAAGATGAGGAAAAAGTGAAATGAGAGTTACTGAATCATATGGAGCCCCTCAAAGGTGATGGGAGGAAAAAACTACATTTCAATGCTTTTGTATTTTCTCACAAAACTTTTGCATTCCCCTAAGAAACTTCAGGTTTGCTTGCAAACCTTTGTGATGGAAATATGAGGAGATATGAGGTGGGCGGAAAAACTATTTCAGAGATTTCTCAGGGGAATCCAATACCTTTGCAAGAGAATGCAAAAGCATTTTTTTCCTATCATCTCATATTTTTTTTTCCATCACCAGTCCTGTTTGAGACCCTGTAGAATCATCGCAAGATGCCACGAGAGGGTGAATACAGGCCAAGTGGGACAACTAAGCCATTTATTTGATCCAAAGTACAGAAAAAACAGTATAATTATGAAATATTTTTACTATTTAAAGTAACTGTTTTCTATTTAAATTCATTTTAAAATGTAATTTATTCCTTTGATTTCAAAGCTGCTTTTTAAGCCTCATTGCTCCAGTCACATGATCCTTCAGAAATCATTCTAATATTCTGATTTGCTGCTCAAAAAACATTTATTGTTATTATAATGTTGAAAATATTTTTTTTCAGGTTTCTTTGATGAATAAAAAGTTCAGAAGAACAGCATTATATTTTAAATGGCTTTATCATTACTTTTGATCAATTTAAAGCATCCTTGCTAAATAGAAGTATTAATTTCTGACTCCAAGCTTTTGAATGGTATAGTGTATAATGTTACAAAATCATTTTATTTTAAATAAATGCTGAACTTTGGCTCTTTCTATTCATCAAAGAATCCTGAAAAAATGTATTCAAGTGTTTTATATAATAATAATAATGATAATAATAATAAATGTTTCTTGAACAGCAAATCAGCATATTAGAATGCTTTTTTGAAGGATCATGCGACACCAGATTGGAGTAATTATGCTGAAAATTTAGCATTGATCACAGGAATAAATTACATTTTAAAATATATTCAAACAGAAAAAAGTTATTTTAAATAGTAAAAAAAAAATCAAAATTGTACTGTTTTTGCTGTACTTTAGATCAAATAAATGCAGGCTTGGTGAACAGACTTTAAAAAACATTAAAAGTCAAAAACGTTTGACTGGTAGTATTTAAGTGTTATATATTTTAATATGGGATACCAAAGCGAACTATATTGTCCTAACATAACTCTTTTTTTATGTGACTTTGACACTTTCCCAGTTTGCTAACAGTATACTGGCAAACTGGAATGGCGTTACTGATTAACAGACGAAGCCTTTTAAGTCATATTAAAATAAATAAAATGTCAGTTTTAAGGTTTCTCACCAGCCCAGCCCAGAGTGGAGCCCTAGTTTCACTTAGAGTAGTGCTCTTGCGGAAAACTGCATCCATAAATCCGCAAACCACGCAAAGCCCCGCGCACGCCACCTGAAGGATGCCGAGGACCACCACACTCTTCTGATTAAAGATGAAATACCTGTAACGGTCCATCTCAGGCCTTCAGCGGAGAGAGAAAAATCAAAAAAGGAGGGAATGTATTTTTATATTGATATATATCATATATAATAGACAAAATATTTCACTATTATGTCTCCGAACAAAGCTGGATCCTTTATCAAACGTCTATGACGTAAAACCGTCACGATGGCTTTCCACGTTTGTGTGGTAATTCTGAAACTACGAAACCACTTTGCTAACTTAATTTTATTAAATGTTATACTTAACCTATGCTACCCCTGATTTTATACGTGTGAAGTGGTGTACAAGTCCTATGTATTAGAATACATTTAGTATTTACCTGTGCCGTTTTTCCTTTGTCACTTCCGGACCGCTTTTGTTTGGAAGCAAGCGGTGAAACTCAGCGTGTCACTCATTTACCTGGGGAGCGCGCAGGTGCAGCACGATGACCACGCCCCCACACTGTGGATATTTACTGTGCTGACCGAATTGCTGAAGCATTGAATCCTTCATTTTTGCTTAGAGAAAACCATATTGCATTCTATTATTATATTATAGACGAGAACACAGAAAAGATGAGTCAAACAGTGCTCTGTGCTGGAGTTTTTATTGATAAATCTTTGTTGATAGCGTTTGCATATCAAAGGCTGAAGTTCATTTCAATTCAGTAGAAAGATTTCTCTTAACCTTGTGCCTTATTCTCAAATGCTTGACATTCTGTTCAGTCTTTTCCCCACATATATGAAACGCCTCACTTAACTTTCTTTTAATGGTATTCCATTTTTCTTGAAAAAATATCACAAATAAACAAAAAACAGGTTTGTCGGTGTAATACTGTACTTCAAGACTACAGGAGCCTATATAATGTAACTGTAACTGTTTGCACATGCACAAGGAGACAACAAATTACAAGAATAATTGTTGGTAATACCAACATAAAAAATATCTATATTTTCAGTTGTCAGGGGAAACATAAGCAGAGCAGCAAAAGACACTATACTGGTTTAATACTGCATAGTTATCACAAGTTGTGGTAAAGAAGTCATAAACCTAAATGAATAGTGACAACGGTCTTTAACACTTTCAAATTCCCTTTTACTTCTTGGATTTCAGTCAAAATGCCTTTTAAATCACTTGCTCTTTTTCAGTCTCTGTATTCTCATAGTGCAACCAAATCAGTCGCCAACTGACACACATATTAGTCCTTCCAAATTGTAGAACCATAGAATTTTGCAGCTTGCTCAGTCATCTGAGCGAGGATTTCACAGTTACAATCCTTGTAAACTGATGAGGATGACAGAAAACTGTTCAGAAGAGTGATTACTTGTTAGTGTTAGCTGCAAGGTTGAAGAATAAAGTTAGAGAGTTTTGGTGGTAGTTATAGGCTGGGATGGGAGATAATGTTTTTTTCGGTGGCGAGCGGTGTTGAGGGTCTTAGCAGGTCTCGTCAGCACCTTTTCCAGACTCCCTCTGCTGAAACTCCAGCAATTGCTTTGTGTACCATTCTGGTGCCTCTGGACCAGACTTCCCTGATGGCTCATGGTCATAACCATAAGCAACGGTGAGTTCTTCATCTTTCTCCACAGCACGGATTGTTCGGATGCATTTTATTTGCCCAAAACGAGGATGGACGTACCTGGACAGGTAAAAACAGCTGTTACATGACTTATTGTCCAACAATAAGAATTGTTTTTTATTGAAATATCCAACATGCTATTATAGGAAACAAAAGCACTACGCCTCTGCATATTTCTAAATAAAACATTACCACTCACGGATCATATTTGCAATTGGGAGTGAAGGAGTGATTGGCCTTGTGACCTAGAGATGCACAGTAATTCTCAGTCAAATTGAAAGGCTCCGGTACATCAATCACAGTGTCCTCATCCAAAGAAATAGTGTTCCCGTTCAGGGACCAGTCACGACTGTCCACCTGTTAAATTAAGTAGAAGCAGATTTTTATAAAATATCTTTAATTTAGCACACCACACATCCTTAAAAAAAAATACACTACCAATCAAAAGTATTTAAATGTCTTATTATTTGATCCAAAGGACAGCAAAACATTACAGTTTAAAAATATTTGTACTATAACTTTTTTTATTTAAATATATTTTATAAAAAAAATTAAAATAAAAAAATATTTATTCCTGTGAATTTAAAGCTGAATTTTTAGCATCATTACTCCAGTCACATGATCTTCCCAAAATCATTCTAATATTCTGATTTGCTGCTCAAAAAAAAAACATATATATATATATATTACTATTATTATTATTATTATGATGTTGAAAGCATATTATGAAGAAAAGCATTTATCTGAAACAGAAATCAACATTATAAATCTCTTTATCATCACTTTCGATCAATTTAAAACATCCTTGCTAAATAAAAAAATAAAAATAAAAAATTATTAAAAATTATTTAAAAATTACAAAAGCTTTTTATTTCAGATAAATGCTGATCTTTGGATCATGAAAAAAATGTACTGAACCGTTTTAAATATTGATGATAATAATAATAATATTTTTTTCTTGAACAGCAAATCAGCCAGTTAGAATGATTTCTGAAGGATCATGTGACACTGAAGGCTACAGTAATGATGCTAAAAATTAAGCTAATAATAAATTACATTTTAAAATATATTCAAATGGAAAACAGTTATTTTAAATAGTAAAAATATTTCATAATATTACTGCTTTTGCTGTATTTTGAATCAAATAAATGCAGGCTTGGTGAGCAGAAGAGACTTATTTGAAAAACACAAAATCTTACCGTTTAAAAACTTTTGACTGGTAGTGTATTACATTCTGGTCTTGAATAATGTACAATGGAAACAGACAAACCTCTGTATGTGTAATGCGCACACCATTATAAAAAGCCATCACTGTGTTAGCCTCAGCTTCATTTTTTGCAAACAGCCCTTCTCCAGCTCCGGAAATAAGTGACTGTCCAACATACACGCTGGAAAACCAAAATAAAACCACTTTCAGTTTGAATCGACATGATGATGACATGATAAATACTGTATTACGTCTAGAAAACCAACAGTATCTTCCCAATGAATGACTGGAACAAACAAATATATAGTATGTTTTCTGTTCAAAACGAGATTTGATAGATTGAGGTTTACATGGTTGATCACAGCTTGCACCAACCGTTGACTTTCGTAGGGGTCAGGCAACAGTTTATGACCAGCGATACATGACGAGGTGGATTTATCGTAGCAGTAAACAGGACCTACAAAAGAGTTTAAAAAAAGAAAGATTAACCTAGAACTAAGTTTATGCTTTTATAAATCAGATTTGGCTTTTTTGCTATATGAAGTCTTGTAAATAAAAATGTAAAATAAAACTAAAAATACACTAACTATTTGGATCAACAGTGAAGTGTGGTCGACCGTTCTCTTGGGTGGTAAGAGTGGCAAGTCGGGCCTCGATCAGTTCTCCATCAACAAAGGAGCCACACAGAGCCGTACGCCCATCAGGATAAACATAAGCCACCGACTTTCCTGTCAACTCTCCATCTTCATTTACTTCCCCAACCACACAGGCGCCATCCTTTAGAATGCAGAGCAAAAAAGAAAACTTACATATACATAAACCTGGAACTTGTCAATATGATCTGAGTTCAACATATTATAATGCTGTTGATAGAGTGATATAAAGTGCTTGATGTTGGGCAAAACGCACCGGGTAGTAGACCCAGCACACGCCATGGCGAATGTTGTCCTTGTACTGTCCCCGGAAGACAAGTTGACCTTCTGGATTGAACTCTTGAGCAAGTCCATTGAGCTCACCATCTACATAAGTCCCATGTAATGCTCCCCCATCCTCATAAGTATAAATGCCCTGGCCCTGCAAAGCATCATCCACATAGAAACCCTCCAGCGTACTATGAGGGAAAAAAAAACAGGTGATATTTGGGTGAAATATAACTACCCTTATGCGCTACAATCAAAACAATCCAAGCTTTTTGTATGCAAGACTGCATAAACTGGACCCCAAAGAGAAGCAACAAACTGGGCAGAAGAAAAGGTACAGATCTGTGGGCCATGGGAATTTTCGTTATTCTCCCTCCTCCCCAGCACCACATGTCTAGATGTGCTACAGGTGTTTTCCCTAGTTTTCTTTGCAGCAGCATGTATCCTAATCCCTATAATTGAGAGCATGTTTCAACAGTAATCTTTCACTAAAGTCACCAGCAGCAGTGTAGCAGATCTAGTCCACCAAGACCAATCCTACTTGCAAGCCATTCTTACGAATTAAACGATAAAACTATTTCATTTGTGACATAATGAAATCTGAAAGTCTGATCAATTGTGACTCCATTATTAAATCATATGCTGGAAATCAATAATAGACTTCACAATGGTGGCAACAGTCTTATACCTGCCATCAAAAAAGAAGAATTTTCCTTTTCCATTTTTCTCCCCGTGAACAAAGTGTCCCTCAAATCTGTCGCTGGAGGAGTAAGTCACAGTGCAGAAACCATGAGGTTGGTCATCCTCATCCAGTGGTCCTAAAACGTCATGAAATTGCAATCAGAGATAAGCTAAGTAATAACTAACGCACTGCATACCCAACAATAAAACAAATTTTAATGGACCAAGTTGATGAAATCAGCTCAGTTAGATACTTAAAGGAGAAGTCCACTTCCAGAATGAAAATTTCCTCATAATTTACTCACCCCCTTGTCATCCAAGATGTTCATGTCTTTCTTTCTTCATTCGAAAAGAAATAAGCAGAAAGGTTTTTAAGGAAATAATTTTTCTCCATATAGTGAACTTCAGTGGTGGCCAATTCATTGAAGGTCCAAATTGCAGTTTCAATGCAGCTTCAAATGGCTCTACACAATCCCAGCTGAGGTATAAGGGTCTTATCTACAAAATGATTGGCCATTTTCTAAATATATATATATATATATATTAATTTATATATATTTTTAACCACAAATGCTCATCTTGCACTAGCTTTGCAATCTGCATGTCAGTCTTCACGCATTGCGTAATCACATGGAAAAGTCCTGCGCTGTTAGTACTTTATCTGTGTACTTCAAAATTGTCCAACATCATTGTTTTACCTTTTTTTGCGTGATTATGGATGATTAAGTTAAACGTGAGGTTGAGGTAGTGCAAGATGAACATTTGTGGTTATAAAGTATATACATTTGTATTTTTCTTTGAAAATGACTGACCGTTTCGCTAGATAAGACCCTTATTCCTAGGCTGGAATTGTGTAGAGCCCCTTAAAGCTGCACTGAAACTGTAATTTGGACCTTCCACCCGTTGGCCACCTTTGAAGTCCACTATATGTAGAAAAATCCCGGAATGTTTTCTTTAAAAAGAAAAAACATAATTTCTTTTCGACTGAAGAAAGAAAGACATGAACATCTTGGATGACATGGGGTGAGTGAATTATCAGGAAATGTTCATTCTTCTCCTTTAACATTTAGCAAAAACATTTAAAACAAAGCAATAGTCCTCTACTTGATGGAAGTGCTGGGTTTAGTTGTGATAGTCCAGAACTATGGGCATCTGCAGTTTCAGATCAAGCTTTAAAGCTGAACTTGCAACTTTTGTGTCAACACCTCACTTTTTAACCACGTGGCTTCAACAACACTATTATGTTCATCCAAATACAAATCTAACGCATATAGAGGACATTTACAGACTTTTAGTTCATGAGACTTCAGATAGAATTGTATAGCCAAGTCTAAAGCCGAAATAACACTCGCTGTCGTCTGGAGGATTTAAAAAGTCCCAAGCTTACGGGCCTCGGGTGCTTGACAGCTTGTGTACGGAGGAAAGCTCTCGGTAAGCTAATCCTCGGCGGAATGAGACTGCATAAAAGTTCAGCCTGACAGCCGAGAAGACGACAAAAGCTAATTCACGCAACGTTTGTGATTACGCTTGTCGTACCTTCCACCACTTCTTCCATGTTGTCATCATCGCTGTCCATGATTGCGCTTCCTTTGTTGTTTATTACAGGGGTAATAGTCTTCTTCTATATATGCCTGTCGCGGAAGCTTCAGCAGCGCAGAGCTGACAGCTCCCGGCGCACAGTGTCTGACATCATCAGCGCCGAACGAACGCCCAGCACAGATTTCTAGTTATACAATAGCGCTGTGCTCCATGCCTGTGTCCCAATGTGCATATTATCCATCCTAAATTCTACGTGATAGTAGTAATTTTCAATTTTCAATACTATTTAGGGCAGACAGGGTGGACAGTATGCACATTCGGGCGCAGCAGGGTATGAGAATTCCGAATCATTTCAGCGAATCGGTTCACTCGGACAATTCGCTTCTGTCAACTAGTTAAAAATGATTACATTTTTGTCCTGAGTCTTCCTTAAAACTAGTATCAAGAACCTGAAAAATTAAAATAAAATAAAAAATAAAAAAGTAAATTTTGTTTAATCGAAGTGTTATGGGGCCCAAGTTCAGAAGCACACGAGACATAAAGCAGTTGTCATTCCCAATTCGCACTGTTATTTGACTGGAACGGTGGTTGAATAGTTGTAGATCCGATGCGTAGGATTTGGCACACCCTGTGTAAACTTTAGACTGGTAGTTCCTGATCTGCAATATAGGCGGATGTACTGACCTAAGTGCACAACTTTCTGGCGAGACGTTTTCTAGAAAGGAGCTGTATCAAACTGTATCACCACAAGTATGGCTTCGGATCTGCCAGTTCTCCTCGCAGCAGTGTCGACACTGTCTGCTCTTCACCTGGGTAAGCAGCTCATCTTCTGTTCTGCTCCATCAAAATTAACCAAACGTTCAGTCACTGCACTGCACTACAAACTGCACTTGCACTGTTCAATAGTATAAAATAGTATTAAAAAAATCTCTTAAAGGTTGTTTTTTTTTGCGTTTGCTACAGCATGGGTCTTTTGATGTTAAATTCTAGGTTATTCTGATTAGTTTCTAGGTTTCCTAAATACACTGATTCTTTTTTAAAAAATTATTTGACGTATTTATAGAATTAACTGTTTGTTGAAACTGAAAGCATTTATTAAGCCATCAGTATTTATGATTAAACTAGTTATTAAAGAAGTTAATACAGATCTCTGTAGAGCAATGACCTCTTGTTTTTCATTAATCCTGCCAAACCAGTCCATTGTGTAAGTCAGATAAGGTTTACGAAAATAATGTTAGATTCCAGGGCAGCGGTGAGCTATATCAAGATTACTCAGATAAAAAGACATAAATCAGAAAAGTTCTATAAATGTTGATATGATTCGCAAGGTAAAACTACACTTGAAGTCATATGTCAGATATATTAGTCTTTTTATTGCAAAGTCTGTGGTAAATTAATAATAGTGGTTGAATTTTTTTTAGTATTTCTGGCAAGACGTGTGGGGTGGTCAAGGATGAAATATAAAATTATGCCACCCACTGTTACGGGACCACCTGAGTTTGAAAGGACATTTCGTGCACAGTAAGATTTTTGAAGCCAAACTGCTTTGTTGATGCTTTTCTAGTACTTCACACACTTTTTATTCATTAGAAAAATCATGTGTAATATGAAAACATCTAATTTGATTGACGGGCTGTCACAGATAATCCTAACTCGAATAAACCTGTACAAACAAGCCATAAAATATTAAAAATATATTCTTTCATTTCCGTAGCCAGAATAGTGTAGAGACGTATTCTGTTTTCTTGCTGGTTATGTGGATCTCTGGGATCTTTTTAAATGAAGGTATGTTACATAGCATATTTCTATAATTTTATCTATAACAATGATATTGTAATAAAAAAATAACTTTTTTATAGCTTATAAAAAGATCTTAATTTTTTTAAATTTTTTACAGTGCTTGCTGCTCTTGGAGGACTTCTGTATATTGTGGGAAGAGAGATGTACTTTATTGGCTATATCCAAGAAAGCAAGAAAAGGTGATAATCAAAACATAAGTTATTACATATGTAATTGATTAAATGACATTATATTCTGTAAAGTCAAGCCATAACACATTACAGCCTATTCTTACCTTTGTCTTCAGGTTGCCAGGGTTTTACATGGTGTTGTGTGCCCTGTTATTCCTAACTGTGATGTCTACCATTGGAATTATTCATTCATTTTTGGACAAATATCTCAACATCACACTTCTCTCATGATTTTCTCAATCAAACTCTCAAAACAGATTTCACAAATGTATTAAACAAAAGGCATGTAAAATGTATACTTACATTATGCATGTTTGAGATTTTATGTCTGTTTAACCTCATTCAAAAAAGTTTATTACATTATTAATTCAGAGCACCCAGTTATAAACTCACTAAATTCCTACATGTCACTTTTTGAAAGCGTGATCTTTAGTGGACGTCATGTGGACTGAATTGGAATGCTAATATATTTTGTAAGTTCTTACCAAAATTTTGCTCTTCAGACCTAGAGTGTCAGACAGAGTCAGCATATCTGTGCTGATTCCGGTCAGCAGGAAGAACTGGCTCTTTTTATGAATGCATATGGTCTTGAGGAACATTAAAGCTTTATTTTTTGTCACCCCATCCTTTGCATTCACATGTAGAGTATTTTTGAGCATGTTCGAACTCAGAAGTTGAATTTCAAAGGAATTAATAAACCAATAAAGCTCTTAAATCTTTTCATGAGGCTTTTTCCTTAATTACATCAGGAAATTTGCATCATTCTTACATGTGTCAAATTCTTATCACATAATACAAATAAAAAATGACTGTAGAAATGAATTTAGTTACCATGCACTTGCTCTAGATGAAACTTTTTCTTATGTGCCATTCAATACGCTAAGGCATTAAAGGAGAACTCCACTTCCAAAAAAATAATTTACAAATAATTTACTCACCCCCTTGTCATTCAAGATGTTCATGTCTTTCTGTCTTCAGTCGTGAAGAAATTATGGTTTTTGAGGAAAATATTTCAGGATTTTTCTCCATATAATGGACTTCATTGGTGCCAGATTTTGAACTTACAAAATGTAGTTTAAGTGCTGCTTCAAAGGGCTCTAAACAATCCCAGCCGAGGAAGAAGGGTCTTATCTAGCGAAACGATCAGTCATTTTTTTCAGAAAATAAAAATGTGTATACTTTTTAAGCACAAAAGCTAGTGTAGCACAGGCTCTGGGATGCGCATTCATGACGCTACGTACTATTGAATTACGTCATGCGGAACGTAGGCGGAACTACAGACCCAGTGTTTACAAAGCGAATGAGC
>JAHKKF010483946.1:0-11898 GCA_019740295.1 Labeo calbasu | reverse complement strand
ACCTGTGGTTAGAAGCATAGTTCCTTGTTAGTAAGACATATGGGCTCAATAAATTATGCTCTTGGGCACAATAAGCAAGCTAACATGCAGTACAATCTGTATCTCACTTGATCTAAATATAAATGCATTTTAATCTATGTATTTTTAAGCTTCTTCTGCATTCTTATGCATGCGCATAAATGCCTACGGGGAACCCGGGAGTATGACATACGAGGGAACCCGTGATGAATCAAACATCAAATAAAGCTAAAAGACATGGAACAAAAAATAGTAAATTAGTCATCAGGTGCCATGTTTAATATAGCTGCATTTTAGAGATCTCTAATAAGTTAAATAGCATAAATTATTACTCGGTGACGTTGTTAACAACGGCCCCACATTGTTGAACTAATGTGGTTCAAACGACGGAGATCCGACTGTGTTCAGGAAACAGTCGTGACTAGCTAGTTAGTTTCCACAACAATACATCGTACTTTGGAGGTTAATCAGCGAGTTGCGTCGTTGTACGGGAAACGGACCCCAGGACAAACAAGAAACTCATGAACAACTGTCACTAAACAAATAAACAGCTGTTTATCATTCAGCTAACAACACAGTATTAAGAATCAAGCGCATGTAAACTTTTGAACCGGGTCATTTGTATAAATTCAACTATTATTTTCTCTTGTTGACTATATGTAAATCTTTTATGTGAAATATCTTATTCAGGTCAGTACTAAATAAAAATAGCATGCATTTTGTATTATCTCTTTTATTTTCCTAAAATAATTAACATTTTGCAGATTCTGCAAGGTGTATGTAAACTTTTGACTTCAACTGTATATGAAACAAAGGTGTGCTAGAATACAAAATTAACCAGCTTTTTACTTCGTTTTCCAGAAGTTGGAGTTCACCGCGTCAGACGTCTCCCCCGTGTCCCCGGCCACAGCTAAACCCAGTCTCAGTCCTGAGGAGCTTTTCAAACAGCTAGAGCAGCTCCTCCTAGAAGACATGGCTAGTGACGAGCGAATCTTTGATTGGGTCGAGGTGAGAATGATCCCACTGACCTCTCTTATAAAGATCAAGCAAAGCCCAAAATTCAAATGAAAAACATCGCTTTTCTTTTCAGGCTAATTTGGACGAATCTCAAATGAGTTCCTCTCCATTTTTGAGAGCTTTAATGACAGCTGTATGTAAAGCAGCAGTTAAAGGTGAGCAAACTACTTACTCTTGGGCCTTTTATTCTCTATCTCCCTTTCACCAATTACTCTCATCATCTTCTTTTCTAGATGAAAGCACGTCCTGTAGAGTGGACACTGCTATCATCCAGAGACGCCTGCCTATATTACATAAGTACCTTAACTCGGACACCGAGCGGCAGCTGCAAGCACTTTACGCTCTTCAGTCGTTGATTGTCGCCCTGGATCAACCACCCAGTACGTAGCAGATGAAAATAAAGAAGCCAAACTAAACGAAAGATTTCTTGGTTGTAATTTGTATCTACTTTTATCCGCAGATCTACTCCGAATGTTTTTCGACTGTCTTTACGATGAGGACGTTATTTCGGAAGACGCTTTCTATCAGTGGGAGACGAGTAAAGACCCAGCGGAACAGCAGGGAAAAGGCGTAGCGCTGAAATCTGTCACCGCTTTCTTCACCTGGTTGCGCGAGGCGGAGGAGGAGTCTGAGGATAATTGATATAAGCTGGTGGGCGACGCCCAGAGGCCCCCTACTGACACAAACACAAAAATGCATCCAGACTAAACAAGTCTAGCCATTACAAGAACTTTGACTTTAAAACGCTGGCCAACTTGAGCTGGAACTCTCTATGGAACGGAGGGAACACTAAATACTTGTATCATATATATAGAAAATATTTTTGTTTTAAAGTTTTACTTTTTTTTTTGGTTTTTTTTTTGTTACTTTTAAAAGAGACTTAAAATAGGTTCTGAACTCTTTAATTTATTATTTTTTTAAGAGACTGCAAGTATGGAGTTCTATTTAACATTTGCAGGCAAAAGAACATTGATAGAAATAACAGAATAAACATGTATCATAACAATAATATTAATTTTGTTTAAATGTGTCAGCAGCCTCCCTGGATTCATGTGATTCACCTTAAATAAAATATTTCCTCAGAAATAAATAAATGCATACATTTTTGGCTCGAGGTAAGGGGCCGGTCCAGGATCGGCTGATGTTGCCGAAGTTTCAGGCTGTTTTGAGAAACACCCGTGACCTGCCACTGGTTCTTCTGCTTTGGCTTTTGCTCAACGAACTTTCCAAATAACATGGCAAACACAGTAAAAACGAATATGCATCCTGAATGGAATGAAAATAATTCAGAAATCAACATCAAATACTTGTATGCATTGAAGGTGAAGTGCTACACTAATGCAAGTCAGAACATTGCCAGGATTGCTCAGTGTACTTGTAATGAAGAACTACAGAGGAAATGTAAAGCTTGTAAATACATTAAAGAGAAAAACGAGATTTAAAAATGACCATGATGGTGTGCTGTTTGTTTACAAGATTCTGTTTTCACCTCATTTGTGTTCAAGGACAAAGAATTGTGAGAAATAAGCATGTATAATATAAATATAATATGAAAAGAAATATATATATATATATATATATATATATATATACTTTAGAGACTGAACTGTTAAAGGCAGCAGAACGGCTCTTTTCTTTTGCCATTATATAATTCTAAACGCTATTTCTATTTGTAGTATAATATTATAATAACCTTAATAAGTCATTAATAAACATACCAGCTGTTCAGATATGTTTCAAAATACATATAGGTTTTAGGATATTTTGTTTGCATATTTTTTAACCTACACTACCAGTCAAAAGTTTTTGAACGGTAAGATTTTTTAGTGTTTTTTTAAAGTCTGTTCCGCTCACCAAGCCTGTACTGCAAAAGCAGTACAATTTTGACATATTTTTACTATTTTAAAATAGCTGTTTTCTATTTGAATACATTTTAAAATATAATTTATTCCTGTGATCAAAGCTACATTTTCAGCATCATTACTCCAGTCTTCAGTGTCACAGGAATCTTCTAAAACGCTGATTTGCTGCTCAAGGTATGTTATTATCAGTATTTAATGTACAGTTGAGAACATTTTTTTTCAGGATTCTTTGATAAAAAATATTCTATAAAATTATGGAAATTAATATTTTTATTTAGCAAGGATGCTTTAAATTGAGCAAAAGTGATGATAAAGACATTTATAATGTTAAAAAATATTTAGATTTCAGATAAATGCTGTTCTTCTGAACTTTATATTCATCGAAGAAAACTGAAAAAATTCTACTCAGCTGTTTTCAACATAATAATACTGATAATAAATATTTTTTGTTGTTTTTAGCAGCAAATTAGAATAAAACCATACAAATATTTCTAAAGTGTACTGTTTTTGCTGTACTTTGGATCAAATAAACGCAGGCTTGGTAGGAAGAGACTTCTTTAAAAAAAAAAAAAAATTAAACCGTTCAAAAACTTTTAACTGGTACGTTAGTGTAATTTCGAAATTGACTGTAAAACATTACGTAAGGTAAGGAGTTTTATTTATATTAGGTTTTAATTAAATAAACCACAGAGTGTAATATAATAAAAAATAATCTGTGGAAATGTAACGAAAACAACCAGTCAGGGACTTTTACTTTAGGTTAGCCGGCGACTTTTAATTTATCTGGTTTATTCCCACAACTCCTCCACATGCGTACGTCGTGACGTCAGACGTATAGAGCGCGTTTGCACACCTCCTGAAGTCGCGAATTTGGTAAGTCGTTAATTTTATGCAACTTTAAATGAATGAAACCCTGTTTATATAGTAATTGTTGCTTACTTTAAGCCTTGTTTCTAAAACAGACATAAATTATCTTTAAAATGATACGCTGCTACATATATCATATACAGACTTGCGATAACAATGCACTAGAATAAACAACGAGTCTGTTTTGAATCTAAGTTACCTACCTAGACGGCATTTCGAGTATTATAGAACGCGTTCAAGTATGTTATTTAGGTGGACAGCTCACAAAACTAACGTTACCTGCAATCTGTGCGTTTCTATCTTGCTTCACTTGTAGACATCAAGCAGCAAAGATGTTCCGGCCCAAGCCCACACTGAAAGACAGACAGCACCTTTACAAACTCATCATCAGCCAGCTGCTGTATGACGGCTACACCACCATCGCCAACAGCCTGATCAGTGAGGTGAAGCCCCAGAGTGTGGTGTCTCCATCAGAACAGCTCATGCAGCTGGCCAAGATAGGTATGATCCATACAAATGTATCAGTTTCACACTCTAAACATTGCAAGCTTATAGTTAACTGGCTTACAAATCTAAGAAACTGAAGCAGCTTTGTTGAGCTGATTTTTTTTTAGCAAAAAAGCCATAGAAAGTATTTTAATCTGATGTCACAGGAATAGAGAACGATGACAGTGCGGTACAGTATGCCATTGGCCGCTCAGACACTGTGGCGCCCGGTGTGGGCATCGACCTGGAGTTTGATGCAGACGTGCAGACCATGTCTCCAGAAGCATCAGAGTACGAAACCTGCTATGTGACGTCCCATAAGGGTCCGTGCCGTGTGGCCACCTACAGCCGTGATGGTCAGCTTATAGCGACAGGCTCCGCTGATGCCTCAATTAAGATTCTGGATACTGAGCGCATGCTGGCCAAAAGCGCCATGCCACTGGAGGTAAGTAGCACCCTTGCTTGAAGTCAACGTAGTTTTGTGTTAATTACAAATGAGCTGATTTCTCTTCCCTAAATGCATGTTACAGGTCTTATTGTGAACAATTCATCCAGACAGTTTAATTTTTTAAAAACTGGCCTCCACTTTAGAGTTCAATAGCCAAATCTCAACATCTAATCAGCATCTGATGCAGAACCAAGTTCCTGCCCTACATTTTTCTTTTTTGATAATGTTTTACTTGGATGTACACTACGAGTAGAAAGTTTTTAAGAGTAAGATGTTTAGTGTTTTTAAAAATAGTCTTTTCTGCTTACCAAGCCTGCATTTATTTGATCCAAACTACAGCAAAAACAGTTCAGTTTTTGTTATATTTTTAGTATTTAAAATAACTGGTTTCTGTTTGAATATATTTCAAAATGTAATTTATTCCTGGTTTTAAAGCTGAATTTTTAGCGTCATTACTCCAGTCACATGATTCTTCAGAAATCATTCTAATATTTTGATTTGCTGCTCAAAAAACATTAGTTATTATTATGTTGTTGAAAACTGCTGAGTAGATTTTTTTCAGGTTTCTTTGATAAATAAAAAGTTCAGAAGAACAGCATTTATCTGAAATAGAAATCCAATAAATGCCATTATCATCACTTTTGATCAATTCAGATTCTACTGACTCCAAGGTTTTGAATACTATAAGTGTATAATTTTACAAAAGCTTTTTATTTCAGATAAATGCTGATCTTTCTATTAATCAAACAATCCTGGAAAAAAATGTACTCAGTTGTTTTAAATATTGATAATAATAGTAATATTATTTAACAGCAAATCAGCATATTAGAATGATTTCTTAAGGATCATGTGACACTGAAGACTGGAGTAATGATGCTGAAAATTTAGCTTTGATTACAGGAATAAAGTACATTTTAAAATATATTCAAATAGAAATATTTCACAATATTACTGCTTTTGCTATATTTTGGATCAAATAAATGCAGGCTTGGTGAGCAGAAGAGACTTTAAATAACATTAAAAAAATCTTTTGACTGGTACTATACATCACAGTTTGGAAGAAGAAATCTGTCTGTTTCATAGCTACTTTAATATTATGTAGTTTATTCCAGGTGAACAACTTAACAGTGCGGTTCTGTTTTACGATTTAGGTGATGATGAACGAAACGGCCCAGCAGAACATGGAGAACCACCCTGTGATCAGAACCTTGTATGATCATGTGGATGAGGTCACATGCCTTGCTTTTCACCCGACTGAACAGATCCTGGCCTCTGGCTCTCGTGACTACACCCTCAAACTCTTTGATTATTCAAAACCGTCTGCAAAAAGAGCCTTCAAGCACATACAGGTATTAAGTCGAACTAAATCTTCCCTTTAAATTAATTTGAAAAGGTTTATATCAACCTTTTTTTTCCTGTAAGAATGGGTTTTATTTTTTTATTTTTAGCTGTACAAAACAGACAATATTGCAAATTGGTGTCTTACCATATTATTTTAATGTATTTTTTTTTATCTTAATTATGAACACGCTGGTTTGTAGTGCGAACAGTTTTACCGTTTACTGTAACTTTATTTATTGCATGGATTTCTTTGCGATGATTCTTACTTTTATTTTCTACAGGAAGCTGAAATGCTGCGTTCCATCTCTTTCCATCCATCTGGGGATTTCTTACTCGTTGGCACACAGCACCCAACCTTGCGTCTTTATGACGTCAACACTTTCCAGTGTTTTGTGTCCTGCAACCCTCTGGATCAGCACACAGACACCATCTGCGGAGTCTGTTACAATCCCAGCGCTAACAGCTACGTCACCTGCAGCAAAGACGGCAGCATCAAGTTGTGGGATGGGGTGTCAAACCGGTGCGTGACCACATTTGAGAAAGCCCATGACGGTGCTGAGGTCTGCTCGGCCGTCTTCTCCAAGAACTCCAAGTATATTCTGTCCAGCGGGAAGGATTCGGTTGCTAAACTCTGGGAAATTTCCACAGGCCGGACTTTGGTCAAGTACACGGGTAAGATGGAGAATTATGGATATCAATTTTTGTTAAGCAATTCTTAAAATCTTTTCTGTTTTGTCACTGGTGAATCTTCATTGGTGAAATAAATCTCTTTTTTTTTTTACCTCATATGTTAATGTTAGTATTAAATGTGATTCAAAAACATAATATCAAGAAACTTTAACTATTAATTTGATTCCTTTTTTAGTGACTGAGAAATGTATCAGTCTAGCCTGATTCACAAGAAAATTACTCTTATGAGTCAGTTCGTTATATTGAATCACACATGAACTTCCCTAAGCACTTCCCCTTAAGGGGAATCCCCACTGTGGAGGAGGTAGGTTTGTATGGACAGACTCTCGAACCCTTGATTTTGACAGAGGGAGCAAGTCTACTTAACATACATCACAACCAGTGCAGCCCAATTTTCAGGAACACCTGACTCCTGAGTCGGATCTTTTGATAATTAGTTCATAAAGATCGGTTACTGGTTATTTAAATCAGTCTGAAACATGCATAATTGTATAATTTACAACATTAAATGAGAGAATTTATTTTATTTATAATCAAAATATTCTGAAATGAATCAGAATTGAACCAAATTTAGCCTGATTCTGTGAACAAGTAACTTCTAATGAACTGATTAATTCACTGACTTCTGTTTTTTTTTGCATCACAACAAGTGCAGCCCAGTTTTCGGAAATGCATGACTCCTATGAGTCGGTTCTATTGATAATTAGTTTATAAAGACTGGTTACTGGTTTAAAACAGTCTGAAACATGTATAAATGTATAGTTTACATCATTAAATGGGAGAGAATTTCTTTTATTTGTCAGCAAAATAAAGTGAAATATACTAAAATGAATCAGAATCAAAACAAATTTAGAGCCTGAAACAGGTGTGTTTTATCAGCATCTAGGACTGAAACAATTCATTTTATAATATTATATCCAAACAAGACTCTTATTTGTCAGTTCTTTATAGTGAATCACAAACAAAGAAAAAACGGTGAGATCTGGTTGCCGGACAAATGACTCTTATGAACAAGTTTTTTAGTTAATCAGAAAACATATAAATGACAGAGTCATTTGTTTGTGACTTGAGAAAAACAAAAACAAAATAACAAAGCATGACTAGTAAAGTTACTTTGACAAATGTTTCTTGGATTCCTTGGACAAAAAACTTTTAATGAACTGATTAAAAAATGTAAGCTGTTCACAAGAAAATCACTCTTATGATCTGAGTTTTTTTTTTTTAGTGAATCTAAAACATACATCACAACCAGTGCAGCCAATTATTTGGAAATACATGACTCTTATGAGTCGGTTCTTTTGATAATTAGTTCATAAAGACTGGCTACTGGTTTAAATCGGTCTGAAACATTGTCCTGTATAATTTACATCAATATATGGGAGATCATTTATTTTATTTGTCAGCAAAATAGACTGAAATATACTGAAATGAATCAGAATCTAATGAAATTTAAAGCCTGAGATTTTGAATCAAATAGAATCAGAAAACGTGTGTATTTTATCAGCATCTAGGACTGAAACAATTCATTTTATAATATTCAGTCCAAACAATGAAAACATTACTCTTATTTGTCAGTTCTTTATAGTGAGTCACAAACAAAGAAAAAACAGTGAGATCTGGTTGCTGGACAAATGGCTTTTTTTTTTTTTTTTTGGTTAATCAAAAAAAACATATAAATGACAGACTCATCAGAGTAATTTGTTTGTTAAATTTAGAAAAGAAAAAAAAAGCATGACCAGTAAATTCTTGGATTCCTTGAACAAAAAACCTTTAATGAACTGATTAATTAAAAGTATAGCGTAAGCAGTTCACAAAAAAATCGCTCTTATAAACTTGAATTTTATTTAGTGAATCTAAAACATACATCACAACCAGTGCAGCCCAGTTTTCGAAAATGAGTCGGTTCTTTGGATAATTCATTAATAAAGTTTACTGGTGAAAATCAGTCTGAAACAGTTTCCTGTATAATTTATTTATTTTATTTTATTTGTCAGCAAAATAGACTGAAATATACTGAAATGAATCAGAATCTAAAGAAATTTAGAGCTTTGGAATCTTAATCAAATTAAATGTGAAAACGGCAGGGGTATTTTACAAGAATCTAGGACTGAAAAATACATATGATATGATATTTATTATGATGCATCAGTAAAAAGTAATAGTAGTTGATATTACCTTGGAACTTCCATTGGTCAATTTGAGGTAAAAAAATCAAACCCTGACATATATTTTGAAAATACCATTCATTGTGGGTAACACTCTGCTGCCAGCTCACCCTCATTTGTGTTTCCTGTCGAGCAGGTGCGGGTCTCAGTGGGCGACAGACACACCGCACTCAGGGTGTTTTCAACCACACGGAGGACTACGTGCTGCTGCCGGACGAGCGAACCATCAGCTTGTGCTGCTGGGATTCACGCACAGCTGAGAGGAAGAACCTGCTCTCATTAGGCCACAATAACATTGTGCGCTGTATCGTACACTCGCCCACAAACCCCGGCTTCATGACCTGCAGCGATGACTTCAGAGCACGATTCTGGTATCGTCGCACCACCACTGACTAAGAGACATTTGTGTGCTTCCAGGTTTTTTTTTAATCAGCAGGTCCCAAACACAGAAATGTCCATGCTGTGTATGACTTCACAGGCTTGTTTGCCAAGGCTACGTATCGTTTAACACACAAAGCCATTTTTAAGCATCAGAGAGCCTGTGACTGCAGTTCCTTTGTATTACTGTCAGGTGGTGCTGTTTTGCAAATCATCTGAGGGCCATCGTTTTCAGATTTTTAGAACTTTACTACCATTTATTAACATCAACTACCAGCCATGAAGTTGCATTGATATTGCACTCACAGCTAGAGACAGAAAAACATCTTTTTTGTGTGTTATTTGTGTATCTGACAAGTAGATGAGTATTATTCTGCCATGGCAAGTGCCTAGAATGTGTTTTCAATTTCGATTTGTGTACTGTGCTCTTTTTTATTAAAAGCCTCTGGGAGAATTGTTTCTTGGGCCATTCAGTGTTTTTTGCCTATTTACTGAAGTATTTTTGAATGCCACTGAAACATTGAACTGTAGTTGTTAGCAGTGTTGGAAAGGCTACTTTGCAAATGTAATGGGTTACAGATTACAAGTTATCCTATCTAAAATGAAACTATTTCAATTACTTTATTGAAATGATGTAACTGATTACGTTTGATTACTTTTTGATTACTTCTCTACATTTCTAATGTTTTCAACTATTCATTTTCAAACTTTTAAAGCAGGCAGTGTTAACCTTACAGTAGCGCTTAATGATTTCTGTCAAAATCCTTCATCACTTGAATTAAGATTTTAAAGCACAGCCACCACAAAATCAGACTTTAGTACATCTTTTTGCTTTGAGATTGATCTGAGGTTTATGAAAGAAATCAATTAAATCTGTATGTGGGGGAAAAAAAATCAGATGTAACCCCCTTTGTAATCGTTAACATTTGCATAAGTAACTGTAATTTAAATACACAATTTTTCTCAGTAACTGATTACAGTTATTACGTTATTTTGTAATTAAATAAGGTCATTTAGTTACATGTAACTGGTTCCTACCCAACGCTGTAGCTTGCTTGCTGTTGCTCAAACTTTTGGTTAAGGATTTGAACAAACTCCTAACCCTAAACCCTCAACTTTGTTGTGTAATTTCTAAACCATTCAACCATGACAAAATTCTGAGAGTAAAAAAAAAAACCCTATTTGACTTAAAGGAGAAGTCCACTTCCAAACAACAATTCACAAATAATTTACTCACCTCCTTGTCATCCAAGATCTTCATGTCTTTCTGTCTTCAGTCGTAAAGAAATTATGGTTTTTGAGGAAGCATTTCAGGATTTTCCTTCATATAATGGATTTCAATTGTGCCCCCGATTTTGAACTTCCAAAAAGTAGTTTAAATGCAGCCACAAAGGGCTCTAAATGATCCCAGCTGAGGAAGAAGGGTGTAATCTAGCGAAACGATCGGTCATTTTTTTTCGAAAAAATAAAAGTGTATACTTTTTAAACATAAAAGCTGGTGTAGCACAGGTTCTGGTATGCGCGTTCACGACGCTACCTATTAAATAATGTCCAAAGGTCACGTTGAATGTGTTTACAAAGCGAACGCGCAAAGACTAGGAAGTGCAAGTAAGTCAAACGCTGTTTACAAACAAAAAGGTACAAAGTTGTCTGAAGTTGTAGGAGGAAATAAGATGGAGTTTTTCGCCATATTCTACCTTTTTAGCCGGAGTACACAGACGATAAACTTAGACGTGATTCGTAGTAGTGATGGGAAGTTCGGATCATTTTACCGACTTGGACGTTCAGCAAAATGAACGAATCTTTTTTCGAATCTTTTTTTTCTTTTTTTAGCAAAATCAGCATCATGTGACAGCCCCATAAGATGAAAGAACGACTCAAAAAAACCCGAAGACTCGAAACAGGTGAACTAATTACAGTACAGAACCTACTAGGATGTTGCGCATGCGCGATTGAACGAATCACTCCCCAAGACGACTCGTTCTTCGTGAGTCACATTAAAGATTCATTCAAAATGAACGAATCGTTCAAGAACGACCCGTGGACGCGCATCTGAGAGCATGTGCTACCCGAGCTTTTGTGCTTAAAGTGCCCCCATTATGCCATTTTAAAGGTTGCTAATATTGTTTTAATAGACTCCCAAAACAGGTTTACATGTATGCAAGGTCAAAAAAACACTTCAGTTTTCTCCAAAAATAGATTTAAATTTACCCCATTTCTAAATGATTCCTAAACGACTCGTGCGAAGCAGTTCAAAGAATCAGTCTCTCTAAACCCCTCCTTTCCGTGAGCCCTCACTGCTGTGATTGGTCAGATGACGCAGTCCTTTATGATTGGTCTACCGCGTACGGTGTGTCGGAAAACGAAACGCCTATTGCCATAACTGATTGACAGTCCTGGATATTTGTCAATACATAGAAAAGATGGCATGGATTCCAGCCAGAGTCTGATGATGACACGGCTGAAGTGGCTGATCGACAAGTTAGCACGGTCTACCGTTGGAAAGTGCTCGCAATTTGCTTTTATATCCGAACCGGGCACACCTCTATGTTGTAAACTTCAGCAATGTATAATGCATTAAGCGGCTTTCACACCGAACGCGGAAAGCGCTGCGCTGGCCGCTGGG
>JAHKKF010483943.1:0-10883 GCA_019740295.1 Labeo calbasu | reverse complement strand
TATTTGTATTTGTTGATGATCTGCAGCTGTCATAGAGACAGAACTTATAAACTGTTTTCTGTGTCCTCAGCTCGTCCAGAAGTTGATGTGTTTGCAAAAAGGTGTGCAAGTGACAAAACCAAAGTGAAACTCACCTGTTTTGCCACTGGCTTCTACCCCAAAGATGTAATATTGACCATAAGGAAATATCGCACAGCCCTGCCTGAAGATGAGGTTGAATCCACAGGAATCAGACCAAACCATGATGGAACCTTCCAGCTGAAGAAGAGTACAATTATCCGGGAGGATGAAAAAGCAGAATATGATTGTTTTGTGGCCCACAGAACCCTCGCAGAACCAGTTATCACCAAATGGGGTAATTAAAGCATGTAGACAGAAATATCACATGCTATTCAAAACAAAAGGCTTATGAAAGTTATGAAAAAAAAAGTTATGAAAGTAAATTTTCCCCTTTTTTTCTGCTTGTCGTATCCTTGATAAGTTTAGATGGTTAAAATGTTAATCTTTTTCATTTGTATAGATGGAATATGCAAGGACTGCACGCAAGAGACTTTCTTGGGTATGGCGATTGGAATATTGATCGGAGGCCTGGTTGTGCTGGCAGGCATTGGATTGTTTTTCTACTTAAAAAGGAGGAGAAGCAGTATGTACTGATTAATGATGATCCACACATTCTTATTTTCAGTTTTGTGTTTTGAAAGGAATAATTTTGCCCAAGAAGAAAATGCTGTCATTAATTAGTCATTATGTGATGCTTTTGAGTTCCACTGAACAAACATATAACATTCAGGTTTGGAACTAAGTGTGACTATGTTAAAATACACTTTAACATTTCACTGTTTCGTCAACAGGACAAAAGAAGGCTAGTGACACAACAAGCAGTAGTTCGACTGTTTCTCAGGATAGAGTAATCAGTTATGGTAACTATGCTTTAGATATTCCATTTAAAAGGTGGTTAATTGTATACAAAGTATTCAATAAATGTTAGCTCTTAACATTGTGAAATTGTAAAATATCCAGGCATCAGAGATACATGTCCAGTGGAGATGCAGCATTTCACTATGCAGTTCAAAATCTCAGATGTGGCTTGTATTGCTGATTAACTTGAATATCTGTATGTTACAGCGAATCTAACTGAGTTACCCAAAACGGCAATAACAGGAACTCAGAACGGTTCTGACACTGACTCTGGTGAATATGCCCCTATCTCATACTTTATTCTTTAAGTAATGCACCAAAATCAGGTTGCACCTTTTAAAGCACACTTTGACATTTTACTGTTTCTCAACAGGACGAGTGACCGCTAGTAGAGACGGCAGTGCTGCTAGCTCTCAGGAGGCAGTGAACTTCATGGTAACTATATTTTAAATGTAATATCAGTGCAGCCAGAGGGATCACATTGACACTTTTCTGTTTTTCAATAGTCTAGGGTAGCACAGGAAAAACATATTTTTTTCAACAAAATTGAAGATTAGCCCTGTTATGGGGGCTGGGGTTTGAACTAGCAGTAATATGGAACCAGCGGTCGGTGCAGAGAAGACCAGTTACATGTGAATATTTGGGAAGTCTAAACTTCAGCTGGAGACTGCAGCATTCGGATGAACTGCAAATGTTTGATTATATACACCTGGATAGATACGACCCAAAGCAAGTTAGAGTAATCTGACAAAAGCTGACTTTAGGCCCAGTACCAGGATGTGGAGAGCAATTTTACTAAGCGTCCCTACACACTGACGTGAACTCTACATTTGGGAATTCTGGAAATCCAATTAAATTCAAATAGGATGGTGCAGACTGTAGAGTAATGTAGCTAGCTCTGAATAAAAGGTGTCTTAGATATATACTCACATGGAAAATACCAAACGTCAGTCGCCTAATAGTAAGCCACTCCTAAAAGTAAATTCAATAACAAATATTTGTCTTTATTTCAGAGTGGGGACTCCAATGGTCAAAGTCAGAAGCCTGCAGAAGCACAATCACTAATAACACAGCCTTCAGAGCAAGAGGATCACTAAACATTTGATCTGTGGTATTTGTCATTGTCAAATCTGACAGCCCTGACAATCATTATGTTTTTTGAGGTTGCTTGTAGTTGAATTATAAATGACTTTCTTTCTCATTTTCATGTAATCTGGATTTTTTTAAACACTTTGCTTGAGAGAATGATGTTTTCAGACTTATTATTGCTACTTCTAAAGGGCCAGAGAGGACACATCTTCATTGTTTTTGATATTTTTAATACCATCATTAAAAAATTTCAGAGATTTAGTACCAATAAAAAATAATCCAGCGCATACTTGAGAAATGATCTCATTTCCTAATAATTATATTGAATAATAAAAAGAGATATGTTCTCTTGAATATCTTACTCTGTAAAACTGTTATTACTGTGATTGTTTTACATTAGTTGATCAATTTTGTTTTAACACTCTTCACTTATACAGGCAATGATCATTATCATTCTTCATGGTGCCGAATGGATTAGTGGTATCAGTAATTGTTTGCCGGCTATGTGGGATCCATTTATTCTTAATGTATATTGTATAAACATGGTTTCACCTGTTTCCACTGTCAGAATGAATAGTTTAAATCTAATTTCTAATGTTTTACTTAAGGTTTCATGGAAACAGTAGTACAGCCACATGGTTTTGTTTCTGGTGTCAGCTAGTCTAAATATGTTGAATACACTAACTATGTCTTATTTGTTAACATTTTGATAACAGTAAATAAAAACAATAGAAATTACTTGGAGAAAGAGTTGGTTACTGCATATTATCATTGAAGACTGCTTTATCCATACTGATGTCATTTTTTTTTTTTTTTTTTTTTTTTTTTTAAAGTAAGGGTTTCACAGCGTTGTTAATTTAGTCTTGTTCAACCCACTTATGTCCACATATTATCATTACACTTTTTCAGTTTTAGTTAAAACCTCATCTAACATTTTCTGCAATCAGTTTCCAGCTATACATCCATTTATTCTCCAAACCGCTTGTCCACTTGACAGGGAATGCTTTTGCATTCAGACGTTAAAAAAAAGTACCAGTAAAAACTGGTATGAATTTTGTTGCATTTATCAGAGTGAAAGTGAAATTAACACTTTACACTTCCTTATTTAAAACTGGTTTGTATCGACTGAATTTAAGTTTGATTGCAAATTTACGATAACATCGTACATGAAGAATTTGTAGATATACACATTTAACTAGAGTTTGACAACTAAAAAAAAAGCGAACTATCCACAGTTGCTGCTGGTTTTGGGGAAAGTTACTTTTAAAAGTAATACATTACAATTTTGCGTTACTCCCTGAAAAAGTAACTAATTACGTTACTTAGTTACTTTTTATGGAAAGTAATGCATTACGTTACGGACATTTATTTAACATATTTAATTATTGCAGGGTTTCGTCATATTCTGAGTTTGCATTTCACTGTTTTTATTTATTTTGAGGAATACCGAATCTGTTTTTTGTGAGTAAGATGAATTAATGCATGTTCACATTTAGTCTAGAATATAGTAACATCATGTTTACAATTTCCCGACAGGAAACTTGTTAGTCAATAAATGCGGAAAAAAGTAACTGGCGTTACTTATTTGAAAAAGTAACTCAGATATTTTCTTAAAAATTCAAAAGTAATGTGTTACTTTACAAGTTACTTGAAAAAAGTAATATTATTATTACGTTACTTACTTGCGTTACTTGTAATGCGTTACCCCCAACACTGTTAGCTGGCCTTACTATGCACATTTAAATTAATCGTTTGATATAATGCACTTATTGTGTACATTGATGTTTTTACATTGTAGGTTACTTATACTTCTAAAAATGCCTGCATGTAATAACTGAGTAAATTTATATTATGCAGTTGTTCCAATCATTTTTAATGGTATCATTGTGATAACTGACTGCTTAAAAACTACCCGTTTTAGGGAATCATGTTTAACATTTTTAACATTTAGGAGTAAACAGTAAACATTTCTAGAACAGAAAACATAACTGCAACTCCAATAAACAATTTCTCAAAAATAAGGATGCTGGAATATTGTTAGACATGCTGGTCTAAATGGTTAATAATGCATTTTAAAACTAAAACCCATATAAAAAAGTCCAAACAAACTTACTGTCAGCTGGATTAGAATTTTAATGAAAACGTAGAAACCATTTTTGTTGCCCAACCTTGGTGGAAAACGGCTTATTGTAAAATATGGCGTTAATAAATGTTATTAATCATCGAACATTTAACTGTTCATCAGGCTGTTGTCATTTTTAAAGGAAGGCTAATAAACCAGTCTAGGCTGTGCACATCTGCGGTTTGTGTTGATTTAGAAACACTGCTTCAGTTCATCTGCCCAGACACGAATGAAATCATAGCTCTGTATTTTCTTATTGGTTAAAGTTCATCAGCCATTTTACACAGCAGATTCGTGTTGTTGCGATCGTCAGTTGCGTATCTGTATTCAGACCTCAGTAAATATCAGTATTTTTGATACGTAATTTGACTCTTTTCAATCATGGGTACGTCTGTGGCGACTAAGATTTTTGTTGTGCTTTCTGTTTTTCTTCTCTGTGGGATTTCGCCCTCACTTGAGACAGGTAAATGATTAACTTTACATTTTGCTGCGCATTTGTCAGAGAATGAAAGTGAAAGTAACTTATACTTCCTTGTCCACAGCGCTTTGTCTCGACAAAATGTGACCTTTATTACGAATGTATGCTAACATCGTACATTTTAAAGTTTATAATATACTAATGTAAATAATTACATACGATTTTTGTCAAGTTATAAGCAACTATTCACGAACTTGATGTCCTTAAACATCGATCAACATGGCGGCGGCCTAGTTACCAACACCCTTATTATTCGATACCAGGATTACACATGTTAGTACAGGTTCAACTGGATTATGTTTTTGAAGCCTTAAGTGAATTTATCAAAGATATGCAATCCTTCTGGGTAAACAGGAATTTTGACACATTAAACGAATGAATTTCACTTTATCCAGTAAGATGGATCTTTGATTACTTATTCTTTTATCTCTCAGTGAATTATAGGTCTTTTATTTATTACAATATATTTAGTCTGTTCAGTTCTTTCTGCAACTGAAATCTTAGGAGACTGTCGTGTGCATCACCCACCTTCAGAAATGTAGCTATCCCTTGTATCACATTTAATTCAATAGTTGATATAATGCATATTATATTTCTCTTTATTGCAGAAAAACACTCCCTGTACTACATATACACAGCTTTATCCAAACCTGTCGAGCAGCCAGGCATCTATCAGTTCACTGCTATGGGTCTGCTGGATGACAAAGAGATTGACTATTACAATAGCCTGGAACAGAAAAAGATTCCCAAACAGACCTGGATGAAAGAGAAAATGCAGGATGATTACTGGGAAAAAGGCACCCAGTCCAGAAAGAGCAAAGAACAGTGGTTTAATGTGAATGTCGACATTCTGATGAAACGAATGGGACACAATGAATCAGGTGAGTCACATACATACAATCATATTTCATTTTTAATTATTTTATTATCATCTCACAAACATTTTAATTTGTGTGTATTTCAGATCTTCATGTTCTTCAGTGGAGACATGGTTGTGAAGTTGAGAAACAGGGAGATGAAGTGAAGTTTTCCAAAGGCATTGATGAGTACAGCTATGATGGAAAAAACTTCCTGTCTTTTGATGATAAGGAGTCTCAGTGGGTCGCCCCAGTTGTCGCAGCTCTTCCAACCAAGAGGAAATGGGATAATGTGCCAATCCTAAACCAGTACACCAAGGGCTACCTGGAGAAAGAGTGTGTGGACTGGCTTAACAAATTCAGAGAATATGGAGATCAGAAGTTCAGCATGTACTGTGAGTAAATGTACAGTATTTGTATTTGTTGATGATCTGCAGCTGTCATAGAGACAAAACTCACTGATAAACTGTTTTCTGTGTCCTCAGCTCCTCCAAAAATCAGTGTGTTTGCGAAAAGGTGTACCAGTGACAAAACCAAAGTGAAACTCACCTGTTTTGCCACTGGCTTCTACCCCAAAGATGTGACATTGATCATAAGGAAATATCGCACACCCCTGCCTGAAGATGAGGTTGAATCCACAGGAGTCAGACCAAACGAAGATGAAACCTTCCAGCTGAAGAAGAGTGTGAAGATCCAGGAGGATGAAAAAGCAGAATATGATTGTTTTGTGACCCACATAACCCTCAAAGAACCAGTTATCACCACATGGGGTAGGCAAAAGTGAAAGCATCCTCTGAGGAAGCAGGGTTGCCGGTGACTCCTCAAAAAATTGGATGAGAAAATAACACAAATATTATGAAATAAGATATCAAAAAGTTTATAAGTTATTATGTTTTCCTAAAGTGACAGTGACACTGTCTAACAGCAACACCAGTGATTCAAGTTACAGATTAAAACTACAGCATTTCTCTTGAATTGAACTGACTCTCTGTTGAGTTTAATAGACCCCCCAGTGCCTTGATTGGTCTATTCCAGGGGTTGGGAACCTTGATCCTGGAGGGCCAGTGTACCTGCAGAGTTTAGCTCCAACCCTGAAAAAAAATACCAATCTGTATTCTAAAGACCTTGATTGGCTTGTTCAGGTTTGTTTGATTAAGGTTGGAGCTAAACTCTGCAGGGACACCGGCCCTCCAGGATCAAGGTTCCCCACCCCTGGTCTATTACAATGTTCATGCAGTAAACCCTGCCTCTCGTTTTAGTACTAGTTTCATGTATACAAACTAATCTGAATGAATAGCTACGCACTGATCCACCATATCATCAATTAATGTCACATCAAAATCACAATGTCACGACACCAGCTTAGGACTAATTATGTGAAAATAGGTTGACTATTAAAAAAGAACAGCTGAACATAAGTTCATAAAAATAATTAAGTAAATAAATAGAACTGACAAGCGATTGAAATGTTTCATCTAATTAATTTCGTAACGTGTTGATTAATCAATCTAGTTAATCACAAATGAAACAGACATAAAATCATGGAAATAAATGATATAAAACCATTGAAAAATTATGTATTTTTTTCTAGATAAATATGAAGTAGTTTTGCTCAGTTATGCTCAGCTCTAAAGCTCTAAAATATTTGATCAAAAATAATAAGTGGGATCATGAAAGAATAAAAATGAGAGGGATCATAAAAATCACATTTTTTTATTTAGCACTGCCCTGAATATGATATTTCACATAACATGTTTATATGTTTATATACAGACAACAAAATGGCTTTCAGTCAGTTTTATTGTACTCTTAAGTTAAAAGTATCAAAGTTTCCCTCAAATGCACACTGCAATTCACCTTTGCACACTAAAAAATAAAAATATATATAATACATGGTTTGTTAATGCACAAATAAATAATCAAGGTGCTCTAAAGACCAGTTACAATCACAGTATGAATGGATCACATTTGCGTCAGAGGTTATGCCATGTAGAAACTCTTAAAAAGCAAAAACAAACACTTTCAGGAAGAAGACAATGATGAGTCATCAGTGTACCACAACCTGTGACACATGAAGGTTTTAAATCCGCAAGACAAAAATATTATCAAAAAGCTTGACCAGTTTTCAAATGCAGTTAAATTTAACGCTTCTAAAATGTGCAACACAAAACCAGTATTAAAATCTATGGATACAATGTAGGATCCCTTAGAATCACTCTTGATTATGGTTTAACAATGGAATTGGATGACAGTTCTCTAAATGTAGTACATTTCTGTGATTTTATTTTTATTTTTTGTTTTTTGCAGATGGAAAATGCCCAGACTGTGGAGGCTCCCGAAATAATGGAATTTTGATCGGAGTTGTACTTGGAATTGTAGTTGGATTAGCTGCTGCAGCAGTCTTCTTTTTCCTATATAAAACTAAACGTGAGTATTACAACATTATAACAGATTCTGGGTAGACTGTTTTTAATAAAGATGCTTCAACTAGTAGAATTGACTGCTTCAGAGAGAGTAAAAACTAGATTTTTTTTACATGGGCAGTATGAAATACCAACTATTTTGAAATAGTTCAAATCTATATTAATGTGGTTAGGTTGCAAACAGCTTAAGATTACAATTACATACCTTATTACCAATTTTTTTGTGTCCTGACTTGTTCACTTGTTTGTCTCCGTCAGCAATGCATGTAGATTATAACTGTATTTATCATCTTTATTTGTATTCGTCACTAGCTTGCTCAAGACAGCGTGAAACCAATGGAGCAGCATATTCTGCTAATGGAGTAAATCAAAATCTTCTCCCAGGTAAACTGCTTCAGAGAATACTGTGAGGAGTGAATCTGTATTTCCCTTTAGATAAGTGTTATGGGAGGTTCATGCATACAAGAAGTTTATCGCTAGAGCTTGGGTGGATGTCAGTACTCCTACTGCTGGTTGATTTTAATGGGCTACACATTGGTTATTCATTAAAAAAAAAAAAAAAAAAAAAACTCCACACCACAAATTTGATGGATTCATTGCTTTAAAATAAATAGTATGTTTTGACAGGGAACCAGTTTTCTGCTACTAACAATCAACATTCTGGGGTGCGGTTCCCAAAAGGATTGTTAGCAACATAGTTTGTTAGTATGACAGTAGATCAAAATAAGCAAGCTAACATGCAGTATAATTTATCTTTCATTTCATATATATACACACAATTCATTCTATGTCATCAAGTTTATCGAGAGCATGAAAGTGAAGGGAACCCCAGAGTATAAATACAAGAGTAAGAGTCATCGCCAGTGCAGCACTGAAGAGGGGGCGTTCGAAGTGACGAAAGGGGCCAATGATGTAGCGCAGACATAGCATTATTAAATAGTTTTACCAAATTAAACTAAAGGAAAATTGCCTAGGTCAGCATATTTAAACATCTGACTCAAATGTATTATTTAAACTTATTTTAGATCACCAAATAAAAAATGTCTTAGATAAACAATTTCAGCAGAGTTACCATTAATACAGACAGGTTTCCATGATACCACCACCAAATATAATTAATTGTTTGTTATTGTTATTGTTATTGTTTATTTGTAAAGTTAATTGTCTGCTAACAAGCTTCACTGAAGTAACACTCACTTCAAACCATTTAACAGATTCATCATTTTATGGTAAATTAAAATGAATAAGCTTTCTGTGGTTATTTCATTTTGTATTCTTCTTTGGATTTCCCAGGAAACATGAGCAATGGACATGCACCAACAGCAGCCAATGGAGGTAAGCAGTTAACAGTGCAGGTACAGCTGAAATATCTGCTGCTGTTTTCTAAAATAGTGTGCCATAAGTGACTCATTACATAATAACAAAACAAAATGTATTAATTAAGTATTACATTAATAATGTAATTAAATGTCCAGAATTACTAACTGTTTTAGTTACCTGTCCTCAGACCAAAGAATATGTTCAGTTTTTCGTGAAGGTCTAATATGGCCTTCCTATTCTGAATGATTACCAGTGGTCTGTACTATGTAGTAAACCCTCTATATTTACTTTAAGTAAGTTTTCTCTTGATTGTACACCTTGTTACAGCTGTCTTGGTCAGCCAGGCTTTTGGGTGTAACTGAGCTCACTGGTGCATTCCATTCATTAAATAGTAATATAAAAACATTACTTTGTGCTCATAGCATCATGTTAAAAGAAAATTACACTAAACATTGCTTCACTTATTCAATATGTGCTGCTATTACATTATGACCTGTGTCAATCAATTTCTCAAACAATAACATATTACATTATGATCATTTCATTGCATTAATCACGTAATACTTAATACATTATGTGCAGTTGTTATATTCTGATACCATAGCACTGTGGTCCATTTGTTTGGTCATCAGGTTCAGCAGAGATGTTCAAAAAAGATGTTCATTACAATGACGACTGTCCATATTTTTAGTCACGAAGTACAATGTAAACATGAATGATTATGAGTAGAGGTGCACGAAACAAAACTTTGACAGCCCTAAATTCAAAACAAGACATTTTGTTCACACACAAGTGGCCGAGCCAGGCCTCTCTGGTCCCTCATGGAGCTGACACTGGTGTATCTCTAATTAGAAACATATAGTATGTGAACTTTACTAAATTTTTGTAACATTTCTCTCATTTGTTTCCTTCTATTCAAGGACACAATGGAGTGTAAGACGTCATCCAGCAGAAAAATCTAACGTATGTATTCCATAATTATGTTAAAAGAAAATAATCTTAATAATGTTATACTGCAATGTTGATTATGGTTTCTTGTTGTGCCACAGGAAGCAGGAAATGTAGTGACTGAAGACATTGATGGTCATTTTGATTTTTTTTTTTTTCTTTGCTTTCCTAAATTCCTTCATTTTATAATATGTTACTTAAACAGATAGATTGTAAGGACTCTGGTCATGCTGCCTTAAGACTGTGTAATATGTAATTATGCATATGTTCATGTGTGATGAGAAAGGACATGGAATATGGGGGATTTTTAACTTTTACCATTCTTAAGCTCAAGGAAAATCTAAAATATTTGGAATAACAGCTTTTGCCCCCTTTGTCCAAACAAAGGAAATTAGGATAGTTGTAGTCGTTGACTGTTACCATCAAAAGCATTTATTTAAATTAGGTCAAACATTTCAGTTGATACCCGTGTCCTGTTGTTACATTAATGCATTTGGCAAATCTTTGCAAATCTTTTATCCAAAGTGAAATGCATAAATTTTCAATACATTTCATCAGTTGATACATTTCGTGAAACTCAAACTCATGTAAGTTTATCTGAGGTCAGAGTATGAATTTGTGAAAAAGTGCTGCGCTTCAGCTTTGAATAAGAGTTAGAGTTAAGAGTTACTTTGAATAAGAGTGTTAGAGTTATTTTGATGTTACTGTGATTTGCAAAACAATTGTTT
>JAHKKF010483941.1:0-15548 GCA_019740295.1 Labeo calbasu | reverse complement strand
CTGAAGAGAATCACATGAAATCATACAGGAGAGACGCCAGTCAGTTGAGTTTGTAACGTATGTAAATGCAGGAATGTGGTCAGAAGTGGTCGAAAGTGGAAAGAAGAGATGGATTAAAACGCCAGGTGTAAACAACTGCGTCTCCATTGTCCACTTGTGATCCGATCGACCAAAACATATCCAGTTTCCTTTTCAAAAGAGTTTACACAGAGTATATGTTACATTCTTCATAAAAGTCCGTTTGTTTGGGCAAAATCGTTAAAATGTCTTATTTTTGTAAAAATGTGTATGTTTTTATTTAATTTAATTTAGCTATACTTTTGAGAAAATAAGTTTACATTAATGCAACTGCTATTTCATTTGGTAAAAATAATTTATTTTGAAACCATTTCTAGTGTTACAAATACACATTTCCACATTATCACTAATCTGTGTGTGCATTTTCTTTAAAAACCCATCAAGTTGACTCACAATACCATTTATTATAATCGCAATCGCGTTTCGCAATATTGACCTCAGTAATCGCAATATGAAAATTTTCCCAAATCGTGCAGCCCTAATCTGAAGTGGCATTTAGGTGCATTTCAAAGACTGTTTAATGCAAGAAATGAATGCCGTTAACCTGCAGTTACAAATGCATAAATAATCTTTTGATGTTTTAAAAACAAATAGTGATATTTGAATTATGATTATGATTTTGGGAAAAAGGAAAAGAATACTTAATATAAGCCTAAAAATCACCAGAAGGTGGTGGCAAATCACTCTATGAGTGAGTCAAGGAGTTATTCATTCAACCAATTCAGTCAAACGTCTTATTGCTTCAGCAGCGAAACACTTGTGCGTTGCTCAGAGTCACAAAACAGCTCTGCTGTGGCTTTGTCTGGAACATGTGTCGAAAATGTAAGTAAATTAATATTAACTTCTTTATTATTGGACTGTTTTATGAAATTGATATCACATTTGAAATCGTGCTAATGTTTGGAGAAAAACTGCACTCTTTGTGTGATATTAACTACATCAGATTATATAAATATAAAATACATAAAAATATTAAACGGGGCATTATCTTGAATTTATGGGAATTCTGAATGAATTTTAACAGACTAAATCATGCAGTGAAAGCATTAACTCTAAATATGCTTGCACAGTAGTCTTACCCACATCTCACAGTGTATATGTGTTTTCGCAATATATTCAATGTCAAATCACATATTGTTTAAACAACAATTATGATATTATCCTAGATGACATGTATAGCACAACCCTAATTGAAAGTATTTTAGTTTTTGTTCCTCACCTCTAATCCACTGTGCACGTGGCGGAGCCTGAATGTTAAGAAGCTTTTCTACGGCTAGAGAATATGCCTGCTCATTACACATCATGGAAACATAGTCAAGCCTGTCGAAGTATGGAAGTGCCTGCAGCAATACAAACACACAAGACAACATTACAGTAAATGATACTTCATCACAGACAACAAAATAAAGCATACATATTCATATAACAGAACAGTTTTGACAGCTTATAAAGGCTTGCATAAGACAGCCATGAGTTTCTAATGTAATAACATTTCTGAAATGTACACCTATCTTAATGTCAGACGGACTATTTTAACGAGGTTCTAATATCTTTCTAGACCCTGAATGTGCTAATTGAATTGCTGTCTATGCAAGGTCAGAAAGCTCATAGATTTAATCTAAAATATATTAATTTGTGTTCTGATGATGAATGAAGGTCTTACGGGTTTGAAACGACATGAGGGCGAGTAATTAGTTACAGATTTTTCATTTTTGGGTGAACTGTCCCTTTAAGTTGCTGTGTTTATGCGTGTTAACCAGTAAGCATTTAATAATATAGTGTCATATATTAAGGTCTGTAGTCTTTAATTACCTGTAAATAAGTCTTGTACTCAATCAGTTTCTCAGTGCCGCGGTGCAGGAGGCCGATGTGAGGGTCACATTTCTTCACTGACTCTCCGCTGAGCTCCATCACCAGACGCAGCACTCCATGAGCCGCTGGGTGCTGAGGCCCAAAGTTGATGGTCAGGTTGGACACCTCCTTCTCTGCTGGTGGGTCCTTATCTGAAAAAGATGAAAATATTTTTGATATCGTGGTTGATCGAACTGTAAATATGGAAGTTACTAGGCCAAAATAATACCAACCGTTCCAAGGTGGAGGTGCCCATTTCTCAGTGATGACACTGGGATACATCACAGCTCCAGAGTACTGCTCTGCCCACTCCACATCTGGCTGCCATTGCTTCAGCCTGAACAGAAGATAAACAAAAAAAATACAGTTGTGTCAATGATTTGCATACATAATGCACACAGGTATATGTTTCAACTTCAAGAACAAGACATGTGAATTTGCAAGGTGTTAGCATTTACTGTACACAGTGGCATCATTATGTATATTTGCAAACAACTTAAAAGGCATTCATTGTTTAATAAAAAACAATTCATTTTTAAGGATGACTTTAAAACCAGTCTATTTACAACTCTTCATTAATTATTTCAAACATAAAACACCACCAACAAAACGTATTTGAGTAGTGTTTGTTGGAAAATTATCCTTGTGCTGTATTCCTTCAAAATAAATGCAACTTGTTTTGATATTTTGTTGTTTAATGCAATGACATTGGCATGGGTGTCTTTTCACGATGCTTTTATACGTTAATATGTTTGCGTTGGTGAAAATTTTAAAACAAAAGGTAAAGCAAAGCAGATGTGCAAGTAAGCAGATCTTAAATCTATGATATATAAGTGAAATTGTAAAACTATTAAGTTAAATGCTCATGTTTCATCTCAACCGGCTTCATGCTCATTTTGGCAGTTGATTGAAACATTGGTAAAGGGGGGAAACGATTATAAATATTGTCATGCAACAATTAGAATTTGAAAAGGGCAATTTAGTAATATTGTGTAACATTATACATGTCAATGCTTGTTAAAAAAAATCGCAGGCAAAAAAAAACACTGGTTCTAACCCCAATAACACTGCCACTAGCAAGCCGCTAACTAACTAAACCCATTTTTTAATCACACCGTATTGATAACTACTATATGTGTACCTCTTCTGAAGCAGAACACAGGCTGGAGTGCTGACATTACTGTTTAATAGCACTGAAGGACGTCCCAGTCTGGAGAGCGACCTCAGCATTGTCGCCGCCATCTTCCCTTCGGTCACCCTGCTGCTTCTGTGGAGAATTCTTTACGGTGGATTGTTTTACTGCGGCTCTGGCGCCACCTGCCTGTAGGAGGTTTGAAGTTAAGGTTCTATGCGTATTATAACTACGCGCAAACAGCCACTAGATGTCAGTCGACTCTGTAGTTATAGTTTTGTGGATAGATGCAGCTGCCAGTGTGGAATAAGTAGGTGTTTTAAAGTAAAATATTTTACCATGATTTAGCCACAAATAATCTTAGTTAAGAATCGTTGCGACTGACCTTCGTGGGCGAATCGTTCTCTTGAGCCGGTTCCTTTGAATATATCGAACAAATTCTACTAACTGATTCATTCGCGAATCGACTCTTGAGCTCAATTCACTGACTCGACGGTCCGGTCACAGCGCGCTGTGTAAGTGCAGCATAGATAATGTTTTTTTTTTAAATGATTGTAGATATTTTTTTTTTAAAGTCTCTATTGCTCACCAAGCCTGTATTTATTTGATCCACAGTACAGCAAAAACAGTACAATTTTAAAATATTTTTACTATTTAAAATAAGTTTTCTGTTTTCTATTTGAATATATTGAATGTAATTTATTCCTGTGATTTCCAGTCAGATGATTCTTCAGAAATCATTCTAATATTCTAATTTGCTGCTCAAAAAACATTTTTATTATTATGTTGAAAACAGGTGAGTAGATTTTTTTCAGGTTTCTTTGTTTTTGTCTAAAATAGAAATCTTTTTTAACATTATAAATGTTCATCGTCACTTCTGAGTAATTTAGAGCATCTTTGTTAACTAAAAGTATTATTACTTTCTATAATTTTATTTCAGATAAAAGTTGATCTTTGGACATTTCTATATTTATCAAAGAATCCTGAAAAAAACGTACTCAACCGTTTTAAACATTGATGATAATAATAATAATAAAAAAATTCTTGAATCCCATATTAGAATGATTTCTGAAGGATCATGTGACACTGAAGACTGGTGTAATAATGATGAAAATGTAGCTTTGATCACATGAGTAAATCACATTTTAAAATAGAAAGCAGTTATTTTAAATAGTAAAAATAGTTCATAATATTACTGCTTTCGCTGTATTTTGGATCAAATAAATGCAGGCTTGGTGAGCAGAAGAGACTTCTTTAATAACATTAAAAATCTTACTGTTCAAAAACGTTTGACTGGTGGTGTAATTATGTATTTACTGCAGACAGTTTTATACTCACTACTATTCAAAGCAGTGGGGGTCACTAAAAACATTTCTTTTTTTTACTCTTATTCAGCAAGGACGCATTAAATTGATCAAAAGTTCAAGGAAAGATATTTATCACTTGACAAAATATTTTTATTATTTCAAATAAATGCTGTTGTTTTTAACTTTTTATTTACCAAAGATAAAGATTCCTGAAAAATGTATCATAGTTTCCACTTTGATAATAACAATAGTAAATGTTCCTTGAACAAATCGGGAATTAGAATGATTTTTGAAGGATCCTTTGGCATTGAAGATTGCTGCATATTCATCTTTAACATGACAGGAATAAATAGCATTTTAAAATAGGAAAACGTTTAAATTGTAATAATAGTGTAGTGTAGCGGACAGGTCCTTAAGGAACTTTCTTTAAAAACAGTATTAATATCAGGCTTATATTACTACATTCATGAAAATTGTATGTGTTTCTATAAACAATAATGTTCTCATTTTGTTCTTCCTATTTTACTGTTGCTGACACCAATTTCTAACCCATGAATAAACATTAAATGTATTTGTACTGCACACTGCATATAAACCACGCATTCAATACTTCATTGATTCTTAGAAAAACAGTGCTTTTATTTCTGATATACTGTGAAAAAATAATTACGTAACATTTTTAAAAAATATTGGAAAAAATCAAAGGGAAATTAAAAAAAAAATCAATAACTTTTGTTTTACATCTGTCAAACATTTTTCAGCTACCAAGAACAGTACAGTAAGGTCAACGTTTATTTTCTAAGACACAATTATACAGGATACACTCCTACCAGCAGAAGAAAAGTATTGGAGCAGGAACGTGAGAGAAGTAAATGAACGGATTACATAAAGATTTTCATATACGCACACTCGCGCTCAATCGCACACACAAAAACACACACATACCGTCATCTGCACGCACTCCTCTGGCCTTAAGCCGGTTTATAAAGTGAGGGAATATAAAAGTCATGTTTTCCTAAGGCCACTCTTTATTTTGTTCACTCCTTCATATATTCCTTCTTCTCGTCTTCATGGAGCTTCAAGTTCTTAGATGGGACGGGGAATGCAAAATACTGTCTTAGTGGGTCACGTGTCCCACAAGGTTTTCCCCAGGCCATCGATATAAAGGATGAGTGATTGGCAGCTCAAGCAGGTCATCAAGATGTTTCCGGATCCTCTTGGTATCGTACTGGCTCCAACCGAGCTACTCATCGTCCGCTCAAGTCAAGAAAGTACCATCGCTATAGTGTTTGTCAACCTTCTCCGCGCAATTGAAAACATAACAATACTGCATTTAAAGAGTGCATCACATTGGATGATGTAAAATAATACTTGAAGTCGGAATTACACATGGGAAAGTATTTACAAGGCTCGTTCGAAATGCGGACGAAGACGAAAACCAGTCGCAGAGAGCGAGTACCTCACTGTTCGGAGGGATTGTCTTCATCCTCACGTTTCTCCTTTGTCATCATTGCTTTGATAATGGCATCCTTCAAAACCCGTTGAAGACAGTTCATAGCCAAAGACCATCTCTGGTCCCCATAAGGTAGTTTCTCTTAATTGGCGGAAAATACTTCAAGTTAGTCGTTTGTGTTTGGCACAAATATCAGGTGTGTGTCTGTGTGAATAAGTGAGTGAAAGACTCTCCCATCTCAAACTTCACTTGAAAGTCCTACTAACGTTAAAAATCACTCCAGACCTTTGACCATAAATTAGTTCCAATTTGATCTTCGTAATCTTTAAGACGAATGTGATAGCAGCCTGATCTTAGATCAGTAAGGGTGAGTTTGGATACCTAAGGCTGGATCAGTTTCAGACCTTCTCTGCTGTTCCCAACCCTCAACTTAAAAAAAAAAGAAAAAGAAGAAGAAGAAAGAAGAAAAACTCGAGGTCACTCGCGACCGAATAAATTCGCAAACAACGATAACAAACAAATCTGCATATTTTCTTGTTCGTTGAGGTGAATATCACCCAAATAAAGACTGATACTCTAACGTTGAACCTTTGGTCCAGAATCACTTACAGAAATATGACAAAAAAAGAAGATTTTCGGTAATATTCGAAACGTAGAGAGAGAACGCTCTAGCCTAGTGTGCAAATGAGAGATTACATATCGATTATGAGGGTAATCTAAGCTAGAATACTGGAATGCAGTGCAAACAATGACCCCACTACAAAAGCACCATGGAAAAGAGTGGGGCATTCCTGTATATGAATATGTATATAGATTTATATATATTCCATGGTTCTGAACTATTTGTAGGATAGTGAACTAAATGGCATGTCTGAAAACAGTCGAATGGCTTCCTCAGCTGCTCTGTCGTAATGTTGAAATTTAAAGGGTAATGGGATTTATTGCAAATGCCAAAAAGTGCTTTTTTCAATCGAGTTGGTCGCTGCATTGGAAGGCTAGTAACCTGTTTAACGAGGTAGCTCAGCAAGCTGGACAGCCAGGTAGATGCTGATTTACACACAAAATAATAAAGAATCATCTAGTCTCAAAATACGTTGCTTTGGTGATCAAGAGTGTTGTACGAGTGTTGTGTGCTCTTCATTTTCTTTGTCGACCTTCATTTGAGAATGAATGGAAAGATAAAGACATTTTGATATTTTGTGACACTGGTAACCGTTTACAGTGAGGTCTAAAAGTCTTATTTTCTAATATCTGAATATTATTATTGTTATTTTTTTTTTTTTTTAAATGGCTAATTTGTTTGTGAATTGCTGGATAAGATTAAAAATACAAAAAAATTGTATATTCATTGTAAAAATGGGGAAAGATTTTATTAATTTACATGACCTTTCCAGCAGGTTTTCCCGTGGAATTGGGCTACTCTTTGTGGGTTGAAGCGGAACGCAATTTTTACCAGGGGACCCCCCTCAAAATGCCATAGTTTTAGGCTAGTTTGAGTAGCAATTGGGTGGGTTTTGTTGTGAAAACCTGGCAACCATGTTTTCCAGGTCTAAAAATTACACTTGTAAAATTAGGATACAGTATCCTTGTTTTTAAGGCAGTAGGAACCCTGGTTCCCAATTTTTAGTAGTTTTATCGTATTTTAATATTTGTTTTGTCTTATTTTAAATCATTTTAAATAATCTTTGGACCCCTTTTTGTCATTACTTACTCTACATTCTTTCTTCCTTGAAACATAAAAGAAGATATTTTGAAGAATGTTATGTAGTCCCTATTGACTTCCTTGGTTTGGAAAAAAATACTATGGAAGTCAATGGGGACCATCAACTGTTTGGTTACCAACATTTTTCAAAATATCTTCTTTTGTGTTCAACAGAAAAAAGAAATTAATACAGGTTTGGAACAGCTTTAGGTTAAGTAATTAATGGAAAAATCCTCTTTTTTAGGTGAACTGTCCCTTTAAATATGGTAAACTCATTATTATTATATAGGGATGTAACAATATCAAAATCTCACGATACCATAATATTGTGATATGAAGTTTACGATGTGATATTTATTGCGATATTTTTTTTTATAAAAAGACAAATTAAGAATTGAAAAAAAATTACATTTTTGTACATTTTAAAGTTAAATTATTCTATCTAATGCACTTTGACAGTTTAAAATTGAGAGCTCCAACCCATGTTCCTGAAAATTTAATAGGGAAATTATTTTTGCTTTACATTACAGCAGGGAAATTACAATACTTCTTTCCCAATTTCTACACGTTAAAGAGACATTTTGAATTTGGACTGCAGTAACGTCACCCATTTAAACTGCTAGCTGTCAGCAATTCATACTGCACTTTTAAGCTTTTATTTTGACGGAAACGGCAGTAGAGCTTTTATTTTGACGGAAAACTGCAGCTTCAGTGAATACAGGCTAACAAAAACGCGTTTCACTACAAATCTAGTGAAATGCTGTAATCATCTGCCACGAAAATAAAGCATATGCTGACCTTTGCGTTCTCAAACGTGCACTAAACTCACAGCACATGCAATAAACGAGTGTGAACGGAGCCGTTGTGAGGTGCGGACAATATCGGATCACGAGCTGATCGCTTTGAAACACGCAGCGAAATTAAGCTATATTGTGCTTTCGGTTTTAGTGTCTTTAACAGATACTGTGTCAAAGCACAATGGCTCAAAGTACAACTTTAAAGAACTTTTATGTTAGAATAAGAAGTTTTAATATATTTTAAAAACTATACTTTTTGCCCAGAAGACCCATCGTTTCATATGTCATGTGACCACTGATAATATCGTTTCATCCCTATTACTATACTTAAATCCATCATACAGAATTCCGCAGAGTTTGTCCAAAACATATCCAGATTTTTCTACAGGTGATTCATGTAATCCAGCATGATTTGAGGTCTTTGAAGTTTTAAGAAAAAGCATTTTGGAATTTAATGAAAGCAATCTTTTGTAAAAATTTACTTTTGATTAGCCTAAAAATTGTGTAGGCTTCATTTCCATGTTTACATTTTTTTAAATCCTGAAATTTTCAGTTTAAGTCAAAATTTAAATTTTGGACCTCACTGTATATTGTGCAATTTGTCATGAAATGCCCTTTAAACTACGCTAAGCCTAAGGAGAGAAGTTGAAGAAGCCATTGAAGAGAATTCATACATGTACATGACCATCTCTGTCAGAGACCACTGTAAAACAAGACTATAAGCCTATAAGAGGCACCCTTCATTTCTCAGGAATTACCTTTGTGATCATGCTTATAAAAAGCATTCAGGATTTAGTGAACAGTATAAAGATCTTAGATCTTTTCTAGACACCAGTCTTGATTGTGACTTTCGCTTTCAGCTCCTGGAGCTGGGAAATAAACGCTAAGACGCTCCTGCCCTGGATCCCATTCTCATTTCTCAGACTCCGTTTACTCAGAGCTTTTCTTTGTTTGTTCACCCTTCGTGTTTATCTCTGTTTCATTCATTATTTCCATCCTGTGTATCTGTGTGAGTGTGTGTACTTATATGGCCGATATCGGCATAACATCAGCGTAACTTATGTTACGTACACGTGACGCTTCTCTCTTACACATGTGTCTGCATCCTCTGTGTGTGTCGGTGGGAATAATCGGAATGCTGGGAGGTGTAGGAGAACCGTGTGGAACTGCCGTATTTCCCAAGTCCAGTCTCTGGGGTTCCGGTTCCTCCTGCGCTGACGCTCGGCCCAACTCCGTACATCTCATACGCCGGGCCGCCTTCTAACGGGGCGAGGCTAGGTGGACCAAAACCCATCCGAAACGTGGGATAGTGCGGGTAGCCGTAATTTTCGTATCCGAGCTGACCGGTAGAGTCCAACAGGCTGCATTCAGCGGTGAAGTCGCTAGTCTGTGGGCCAGAGCTGGGCGGAGGCTGCTGGGACTGCCCGGCACGGGTGAACGTGTTGAATTGGGCGTAGCTGTTGTGCGAGAGTCTAGAGGGAGGGCGGGGGTCATAGCAGCCCGCTCGTGAGCCTGGTGCCAAGCTGCTCGGTGTTCCCGGACCTGCAGTAGCTCCGGGAGCTCCTGAGCTACTGCTCACAACAGCCGCGGCGCCCCCTGGCTGGCCAGAGGTGCGATAGTCTGAGTAGTGCATGGATCGGGAGGCGGGACGTCCCTCATCGTGGGTGGAAGCTCGCACATTGTAGTAGCCGTTTGTTGGGTCCTGCAAAAGGCAACAGGCATATTCAGTGAAGCTTTTTTTATGACACTGGACCACAAAACCAGTTGTAAGTAGCACGAGTATATTTATAGCAATAGCCAATAATACATTGTATGGGTCAAAATTATGGATTTTTCTTTTATGCCAAAAATCATTAGGATATTAAGTAAACATCATGTTCTATGAAGATATTTTGTAAATTTCTTACCATAAATATATAAAAACTTAAGATTTGATTAGTAATATGCATTGCTAAGAACTTCATTTGGGCAACTTTAAAGGCTTTAAAGATTTTTTGCACACTTTGCATTCCAGATTGTCAAATAGTTGTATCTCAGCTAAATATTGTCCTATCCTAACAAACCATACATCAACGGAAAGGTTATTTATTCAGCTTTCAGATGATGTATAAATTTCAGTTTCATAAACTTGAACCTTATGACTGGTTTTGTGGTCCACGGTCACATATGTGAATACTTGATTTCAATATCAGTCTTTTTATGTTCTACACAGGGAGTTTAAAACATTTTTTAAAGAGTTTTAAGCTATGAACTGATGCAAACTAACCAGCTGAATGAAAAACCACATTACAAGCTTAAAGAGATAGTTCACCCAAAAATGAAATTCTGTCATTAATTGCTCACCCTCACGTTGTTCCAAAACCATAAGACCTTTGTTCATCTACGGAACACAAACTAAGATTTTTTTTGATGAAATCTAAGTGCTTTCTGATTCTCCATAAGCAGCAACAAAACGACCACATTCAAGGTCCAGAAAGGTAGTAAGGACATAAAATAGTCCACGTGACATCAGTGGTTCAACCTCAATTTTATAAAGCTATAAAATAAATTTTTGTGTGCACAGAAAACAAAAAGAACGCCGGTTCCTGCATCGAATGCATCGTGGTACTCGTGAACACGCGTCAAAGAATGACACAGAAGAGAAGAAATTGTTGAATAAAGTCGTTATTTTTGCTTTCTTTGCACATAAAAAGTATTCTTGTAGCTTCATAAAATTACAGTTGAACCAATGATGTCACAAGGACTATTTTAACAATGTCCTTACTACCTTTCTAGGCCTTTGCAGGGTGAGAAAGCTCTCGGATTTCATCAAAAACATCTTAATTTGTGTAACAAAGACGAACGAAGGTCTTATGGATTTAGAACGACATGAGGGTGAGTAATTACAGAATTTTCATTTTTGGGTGAACTATCCCTTTAAATCAGAAACAAGCAGCATACCAACCAAAACCAAACTTTCAAGGAAAGTTAATATGATGTCACTGAATTTTCTACAGAGAAATGAATCAAATTTTTACGCATGGAACCCGACTGCTGAGGTCTAACATGGTTTTTTTGTAAAACAAAGTATAGGTCATATATCACTTATATTAGTGTGTGCAGAAGTATTGGTGTGTCTGTTCACCTTGAGCTCGTAGTCCTGGCGCGTGTCCAGCGTATCACTGCGTAACTCCTGTTTGAGGTCAATGTCATCTTTAAAAGGCTGGGAGGAGGGAGAGAGGGTCACAGAAGGTAAAAACTAAACCATAAACGACAAGAGAGCAACCAAGAGGGGGAGAAAGATGCAACGGAAGAGGGGAAGAAAACCAACAGGAGATAAGAGGAGGAGAAGAGAAGGATATAAAGGAAGAGAGGGAGGTTGAGAGAGAAAAAGAATTAATTTCAGCTTTGGAAATGTTATTTAAGAGGAAATACATTGGAGGAAGTAAAGATGATTAGTAATTAATTTTTGTAAAAGAAGTGTCTTTGTTATGTGTTAGGCAGATTTTCGAAATTTAGTAGCAGTTATTAAAGCATTGTGTATCACAAATGTTAGTGAAATAATGCTGAATAATTTTAGGGGAAATTTGTTGATACAGATCAAATCATGTGGTTAGTAATTGTACATTCAGTGTTATCAAGTAATTAGTGTCAGTGTTGTAATAATAGAAAAGTGTAAGAGTTATTAATTAGTTCATTGTCAGTGCAGTGCTCTTCACAAGATTCACAAGACAAGGCACAATCACCACCGGCAAAAGACACAACATTACATCAAGATACATTTTTAATTAATATTAGCACAGTAATATTAATAATACAAAAATTAATTTAATTAATAATATAAATTATGTAAATGTCTCTTCTTACGTTGTACATAATAGTCCAGCTCTTGTCAGAATAACACATTATAAATTACAATACTGTTGTCAAAACTCAGCTATCAAACTGTTCATGAGTTTTATATGGAAGCCCATTTTTGCCACTGTATTAAAAATAAATAAGGTTACTGCGACTTTTTATCTTACAATTATTTTCTCAGAATTGTGATATAAATTCAAATTTGTGAGTTATAAAGTCAGAATTGTGAGATTTAACCTTGCAATTTTGAGAAATGAAATCAGAATTATAAGAGCTAAACTATTATTCTCAGAATTGCATGATATAAACTCACAATTACACAGTTATTAGGTCAAGATCGCAGACTTTTTTTCTCAGAATTGCATGATATAAACTTAAAATTACAAGGAATAAAGACAGAACTGCAAGATAAAAACTCTCACAATTCTGACTTTTCCTCGCAAATGCAAGTTTATATCTGGCAATTCTGAGTTTTTTCACGTAATTCATACTTTTTTATAAACTCGCAATTGCGTGTTATAAAGTCAAAATCGTTTTTTTTGAGAAAAAGTCAATTGTGAGATATGAACTCGCAATTCTGAGAAAAAACAATCACAACTGTGAGATATATACTCAATTCTGTTTTTATGTCTCCCAATTCTGACTTTATAAATTGCAATTGTGAGTTTATATCATGCAATTCTGACTTTATAACTCGCAGTCGAGATGTAAACTTGCAATCACGAGGAAAAAAAGTCATAATTTTGAGATAAAAAGTCACAATTACCTTTTATTTTTTATTCAGTGGCAGAAAACGGGCTTGCATAGTGTTAACTCAGCTCATCTCAACAAAATGTTTTCATCAACAGAATGTTTGTTTTCAGGATCAGTAACATTTTACTTGTAATAATTAAACTATTATGTCTGATGTTAAAAGCTTCACTATCTCAAAGTCCCTCTCCGTCCTTCAGTTGTTGCTCTGTGTGTGTGTGTGTTGTCAAAATTACTCACCGAGTACATGGCCTTAACCATGCGTGTTGCCGTGGAGACGCTCCCTGAGTCTTCCTCCAGGCTGTGGGTCTCTTTGTTTATAGTCTCTACCTTGATATCTGGCTTGCCGAGCGTGACCCCTCGACGACCTGGAAAGTAAACATCTCCCGGTAAACATCTGATTCATCACCACCGTTAACATGCTTTTTGACAGGTTTGTGGCTATTATTGATGTTCTTAAATATGGCTAAATATGCCCTTGGGTTTTGTTCACATTTAGAGACTTTTACTTCTACATTCTCAAAGACAAGACATTTTTGTAAGATTATATTAGGTGATGTTTAAACAGCTCACTAGACAGGCTGACTTATTATTGTAAATGAATATAAAATAATATTTTTAATAATATAATTAAATAATTTACTCTCCTGTTGAAAAGTCTGGGGTCAGAAAACTTTTTTTTATTAAATAAAATAAAATAATTAAATTGATCAAGTGACAGTCAAGACATTTAAAATGACAAAAAAAAATTCTTAAATATTCAGTGCCATTTTTAAACTTTCTCTCCATCAAAGAATCCTGAAAAAATGTATCATGGATTCCGAAAAAAATATATTCATATATCTTTAACATCGATGATAATAAGAAATGTTTCTTAAGCAGCAAATCTGCATATTAAAATGATTTCTGAAGCATCATGTGACAAAGAAGACTGGAGTAATGATGCTGAAAATTCAGCTTTGCAATCAGATGAATAAATAGCATTTTAAAATACACTTAAAACAAAAAACATTTATTAAAAATTGTAGGTTTGCATCTGTGAACTTTGATAACTTACTTCCTTTGCGTTGCCGATACAAAAACAGCACTAATGCTAGCAAACACAGGAGAAGCAGAATCGAACAGCAGACGGTGACTCCCGCAATGATCCCGACCGGCACTCTTTCTATAATTTCAATAACAAAAAGACAAAAACAGATAAGCACCACAAGTGCATTTCTCATTTTTGGCTGTTGTTGATGACTGTTTTGCTTTTAATCTTCAGGACAGAAACGGATAGATAGGAAGAAGAAAGAAAAGAGGGAATGTTATTGTGATATGATGCAGACTCATGACTCATGTGTCACAGGTCCTGTGTGTCATGAACGTGCATTAACTGCTACACTGGCTTCAATGTACATACTGTACTTATATACTGTATATTAAATAGAGAAAGTACTCTTAATCTGAGTTGATGTGACCTGAAACAAATTTAGGAGATTCCATTCAAGCTATTTATTATTGAAGAGTGCTCTTTTACCTCAGTAGGGAACTCTACTGTACTCTAAAGATGACACAGCAGCACAGTGAATTTTTGAAGACATGAACTGTACGACGTTTCATGACTGAATGGAATAAACTGTACTTTTTATTCAGAAGCATCACATATGTGCACATGCAGGCACATATCCTCACCAGTCTCTTCCAGTGTGATGATCATGGTCCCAGGTCCGAATGAATTCCAGGCGGTGCAGTTGTATGTGGACTGGAAGTCTGACTCCATGACGTTGTTGATGGTGAGGGTGGAGAGCACAGCACCACCCTGTGCGGGCATTTTGCTCTGTTCTACCGTGTATCGTTCTGATAGGGTCCCCTTTTCTTTCTCCCACACATTTTCCTTCCATGCCCACACCTGGAAACACATACACACATGGTGTGAGAGATTACTCACATGCACTTCACATTAAAATCTTCAGTATACATAAGTGAAAGACTGAATTATGAGAAATCCACAGGAAGAAATGTGCAGGTTCAGGATGACAGATAATTATACAATAATTATATTATATTATATATATATATATATATATATATATATATACACACACACACATATTAGTGGTGTCAAAACAGTGATGTCTGACACACATATTAGTGGTGTCAAAATTAGCGCATTTATTTTAACGCATTAAAAATATATATTCACCCCACCCCTCTCTTCTCTCTGTGGAGTGACGAGCCTGTTTACTTTAGCCGCTAAACTGGCTAACTAGCATGTTATTAGGAAAGGTGACTGCAGAGATTCATAAAAAAACCCTTTTACTCACTTCTGCTGTAGGTGAAGCTGGATCACGAATGATTTGCACGAACGTAGACGCATTTATGTAGATCGGGAGGTGCATTCCCTTCACAAACAAACTTAATCCACTGCATCTTCAGCGGCTCAGATGTCGGGAGTAAATGACGATCACTATGTTTATTATTACATCCAACAACACAACACCTCAGTCGCTCAATCGGAGATATTCTTGTCTACCTTACATCCCTGCTTCATCATCAAAACAATGGAGGTCGGACTGTGACAGCTGATCGGAGGTAAGACGCTCATGTCAATCAACTATCGTGGGAGCGGCCTCACACCAACAGGCATCTGAGAATGGCT
>JAHKKF010483938.1:0-19964 GCA_019740295.1 Labeo calbasu | reverse complement strand
CAGATCTTAGAGGATTATTCTGCCTCTTTTGCTGGAAGATCTGCTCCTATCTAACTCCTTGAACAAACAGGTAGTTTTAACATTGGTGCTTGCATCTTCCATCATTTCTCAGTTATTTACATTAAGTGGTAGGGAACCTGTACCCACAACACAAACAGTTCACAGGTTTAGACTTACTGGTTTTATTATTCGCCTCCCATACTTGGTTCTAGGAGTGGATGTCACATCTGGAATGTCCTGCTTCTCTGACTCCTGCATGGTAGGAAATGACTCAGAGTTTGCAACAGAATGCTGATCTGGTGTTCCACTGTTGTCCTCCATAGCTTCTGCTTGCATTGGTACCAGATGGTGACGGTTACGTCTCACAGTACCTTGCTGTGTGTTTACAAGGTAAGACCTTGGAGCACTGTGACTGGCAACAATTGTTCCTGAATCCTTAGCATCAGATATCCAGACATGATCTCCTGGCTGCAGTTGTTGTGGTCTCCCCTCTTTCCCCGTTAAAGAATCACTCTTAAGCCTTGGATTTTGATGCCAAAAGATAGACTTTATTGCCGAGGACAATCAAGCCGAGTTGTCTATAGAGAACTAATCTATACTCGGTTGAGAACCGCTTTTATAGTGGTCTTCGCACGCAAGCATGTCACCCTAAATCACTGGGGCGGGGGTCTTAAGGTAAATACTATCATGGGAAACAGATGGTTTTCCTTAAGGCCTCTTAGTGGCCCTAAGTTAACATGAGATATAGCTCTGCCGGTGGGGCCCTAAAAAAATAACCATATGAGCTTGTCATACTTATGGCCTCTACAACAACACAGAATGTGCTGGCCCAGCAACATACAGAGTAGGACTATAATTATAATAGTAAATTAATTTGGACACAATTCCTCTATATTTTAGTTAATAAAATCTTCCTCACAGTATGCTGAGTTTTCTGGCTCTGTGACTCCTATTGAAACGCTCAGCATCTGCATCCCTCCTCTCCTTTTCTTTTGAAGAAACAACTGCTATATCCGGGAGTACTGGGTTTAGCAGTGATGGCAGTGTAGGCACAGTTGTCCGGAGCCTCGTTCCCATAAGAAGTTGAGCCGGACTGTATCCATTCTGCAAAGGGGTAGCTCTATAAGCTAAAAGAGCAAGGTATGGATCATTGGCTTTCTTGAGAAGAGCCTTCACTGTCTTCACTGCCCGTTCAGCCTCGCCGTTGCTTTGGGGAAATCTTGGTCTACTAGTTACATGAACAAATCCATACGAAGTTGCAAAGGATGCAAATGAGTGCCCAGAGAATTGTGGCCCATTGTCAGTAACCAGCGTTTCTGGAACTCCACGAATATGGACTTCATGTGAACAATGACGTCGGTAGACCTGGTAGGTGATAACTGAGCCACTTCCACATATCTGGAGTAGTAGTCTACCACAAGCAGGTATGTCTTGTTTGCCAGCATGAACAAATCTGCCCCTAGCCTTTGCCATGGCCTGTCAGGGAACTGAGTGGGCATTAGGGGTTCTTTTGGATTTGGTCTCTCTTTAAGGCATGTCCTGCAGTTCAGCACTATCTCCTTTAGTTGATTACTTAACCCTGGCCACCACACTGACTGTCATGCCCGCTCTCTGCATTTCACAAGTCCTAAGTGTCCCTCATGCAATTTGTTTAGAACGCTACTTCTCATGGCAGCCGGTATAACCAGCCTCATGCCTCTAAGCAACAGACCATCTTGCACAGTTAAGACAGCTCTTTCTGCCCAATATCGTTTCAGTATTGGGCCACCCTTACTACACTCTGTCCACCCTTCAACGCACAGTTTCATCACACTGGAACAGACACTGTCATTCTTTAATTCCTCTCTCAGCTGTCCCAGGTACGTTGTACTTGCTGGTAAATTTTCCAAGAGCGAGTCGACATATATGTTTGTGTCCTCCAAGAACTCTTTCTCTTCTTGTGACTCACTCTGTTTTACAGGTGTGCGTGACAGAGTGTCAGCTACCCACAAGCTCTTTCCCGGCACGTGAACAATGAAGTAGGAGTATCGCATCAATCGCATTTTGAACCTCTGAATACGAGGGGGAAGACCATCCAGAGCTTGTGATCCTAAAAGACTCAGTAATGGCTTGTGATCGGTCTCCATTTCAAAGTGCTTGCCAATAAGAAAGTCTCTGAATCTTTCGCATGCCCATGTGAGACCCAATGCCTCTTTTTCCACTTGTGCATACCTCTGCTCGATCTGAGTGAGAGATCTCGATGCATAAGCTATAGGCTTCCATCCTTCTTGCCATCTCTGCATAAGGACAGCCCCTAGTCCATAGGATGACGCATCAGCCGACATTTTGCAGTCTCTGTTTGGGTCATAAATCGCTAAAACAGGTGGAGACGACAGTGCATCCTTCAGAGTTTGAAAAGCTTTCGCCTGCTCCATGCCCCAGATCCAACAGTTCTTTTTCGACAGCAGGTCACGAAGAGCTTTATCTTTGTCAGCCAGTTTGGGAATAAACCTTCCTAGCTGATTTACCATTCCCAGGAAACTCCTCAATTCGCTCACATTAGAGGGCTCCATCATGTTTCTGATAGCTGTAGAGTTGTCCGCTTCGACAACTCACACTTCTCAACGCTGAGAGTGATGCTTGCCTTTTGCATTTTCTCCAGCACCACACGCAGTCTAGAGTCATGCTCCTCCTCTGTTCTACCCCATACCAGAACATCATCGATATGACACACTGTGCTTTCCAGCCCATCCGTGACTTCTGTAGCCATTCTATTCTGGAAATGTTCGGGAGCGGAAGTTATTCCAAAGGGAAGCCGTCTGAAGAAATAGCGACCAAACGGGGTTATGAAAGTTGTATACCGTGCAGACTCCTCTGACAACGGTATCTGCCAGAATCCCATATTAGCATCTAGCTTACTGAAAATTTGGGCACCAGCCAGCATTCCCAGTGTCTGTTCGACTGATGGCAGGATGTATTTCTCTCGGCGAACTGACTCATTCAACTTGGAGAGGTCTACACATATTCTAACAGCACCCGACTTCTTCGGAACCACAACCATCCCGGCACACCAGTCTGTTGGTTCCTCCACTCTGCTAATTACTCCCAATGTCTCCATCCGATGCAGCTCCTCTTTAACTTTTCCCATTAGAGGTAGCGGGATTCGTCTCGGAGTTTTGAGTGAGAATGGAGTGGCTCCTGGTTTCAGACTGATCACATACGGCTGTCATACTTCTCCCAGACCACTGCACAATTTTGGATAGCTCAGCTTTAGTGTTTCGATGTCAATGCTGTCTAAACGTGTGACCAGCCCAAGCTTTGAAATAGCTGGTCGGCCCAGAAGTGCAGTATGCAAATTTCTAATTACATACACATCTTCCTCTGAGTGTTTTCCACCTCTCTCTAACAGAAGCCTGGCAACTCCAACTACATCCAAAGCAACTTGCCCTGGCCCAAGCAGCGGCCTCGTCGAACCCCCGAGGGTAGGTAATTTCTCTTTAAAAATGTCTCTGAACATTTTTTCTGGAATGACGGTGACATCGGCCCCCGTATCAATCTTGAACGACACTCGTTTGTGACCAATGTTTATGTCTACCATCCATGGTTCGCCAGGTCCCGCAATGCTGCCTAGAAATATAGGGTCTCCCTCACACACTTCACGCACAGCTTTTGACGATGCACACACTCGCTTATAATGGCCTTTTTTCCCACAGGAGTGACATTTTACATCCCTTGCTGGACAATCACGCTTTGGGTGAGCCGGGGAGCCACCACACTTATGGCACTGGTTGCTATTAATTTTGCCAGAGAGTGATATATGAGGCTTTAGTTTAGAGGTGTTCCCTTTCTGGGGTCTGCCTCCATCAGGCTTTCCCTTAAACACTCTATCAACAGAGCTAGCGTCAGCAGCCACAGTGTCCGATGCATTTCTCAATGCTGCTTGCTGTCGTTTCACCTCTTCGCTTTGTCTTGCCATTGCAATTGCTTTATTCAGCCTCAGCTCATAATCCAGCTGCATACGTTCAGAAAGTCGTCTATCCGCCAACCCCACGACGAGTCTGTCCCTAATCAGCTCATCATGTAATGCTGAATAATTGCAATGTTCCGCCAAAGCATACAAAGCTGTCACAAATGAATCCACAGTTTCATTTTCCTCCTGCTTTCGCATATTGAAACGAGCACGTTCATAAATCACGTTCCGCTTTCCCACGAAGTGTGCGTCAAAGCCTGCTTTCACTGCACTATACTTTGTTCTATCCGCATTTGCCAGCGGTAATCCCCGAAGAATATCATCGGCTTCATCCCCCATGCAGTAAATGAAAGTATTCACCTGGTTTTCATCCGAGTTTTCATGCAAGTTGCTCGCCAAACGAAACCGTTCAAATCTTCGGATCCATTTCGCCCATTCCTGTGGTTTAGAAAAGTCGAAAGGCTCTGGTGGCCGTATGCTGAACGTAGCACTTGGTCCTGCTCCTCTCGGCGCAGCAACCGCATTATCTCCGCCATCCATTTCAGCTCTCGCTTTCTTCCCAGCGTGTCCGGGCTTTTTTTTTTACAAGCTAACTTAAGACGCTGTCACGTAAACTACAGCACTTCTGACACCATGTCGTGTCTTGTAAATAAAGACTCTGAGTTCAAACTGTATTTACATGCTTTTACTGAAAACTCCCCAAACAACATAACATGCATTCAACGGGCTGGCCCCTTTCGTGTCGTTGTCACTCCCTCTAGTAGCATCGTATAGCCAGAACCAGCCTATAGTTACACAGCAATAACCCCACAGTTGCGGCGTGTGATACTGAACAGAAATGGAATGCAACTGTTGGAGAAAATATAACCATACTCTTCAAAACTGCTGAACAGGAGAAAGCCAATAGAGTGACCATCATTTTTCTAAAAGAAAAAACTGTGATTGCACAGTACTGTCACTGTGCCCACTGTGGGGACTGTGATGTCGTGAAAAAACCAGGAGTCTTACTGCAAGTTGAAGAAGGAACTGTGTTGTTGACTCTTCAAGATGTCAGCATCAGAAACTCAGGGACCTATAAAGCAAAAATCTTCATTGGAAACAAGGTGTTTAAGGAGACTGTTAGCCTTCTTGTCAACGGTGAGTATGTTAATATAATATGTCTGTTTGCCGGCAATGTTCCACAATCAGGATTATAATATAAAAAAAAGAAACAAATCAAAGCTGTGCTGTAATGACTTGGGACGCTATAAATAATTATATCTGCTGTTTTCATAAATTAAATTCAAATTCAGTCCCAAACACTGAAGTGATTTCTGTGAAAGCCTCAGTTGAAACAACTATAAGTGATAACATTCAGGTGATCTTACTGATGTAAAGAATCAGATGACACAGCATTCGATGCATAGCTTGAACTCCTCAAGATTTCTTTAATGATTTAGAAAAAAAGAAAAAAAAACTTTTACTTGAATTATTTCATGGGTCATTTTTGTTTAAATTTCTGCAAACATGCAGATCCTTGATAGATTTTAATTTGAAAAAAATGAGCAAAAGCTTTTCTGATCAGTAAAGTTTTAAGGTGGTAACTAGTGATGGGTCATTTGAGATTTGCACTTTCATAATCCACTAATTGTTTCTTTTCCTGTTGCACCTTACAGAACCATTTTCCCTGAGTAGAGAGCCACCCCAGACCTCTACCCCAAAACCTCACAACTCCTCTGAATTATATTTAGCAATAATAATAATAATAATAATAATAATAATAACAATAATGATGCTAGCTATTGTCATCTGTGGGGTTGTTTGTTTCTTCAGGAAATGCATGAGCAATTGCATGAGGGCAATTATGGCTTATATTTATGCATTAAGTGGTGAATATGAGTGCTGTAGTTCTAATGATCTGTGGAACAATAGAATAGAATAGAATAGAATAATATTTGTTAATATTTTTGTCCATACTTTTTTTGTTTTTGTTTGAGTGATTCCTGTGGTTTGAATAATGCGAACGGTTTCATCCACTGCTGGATTAAGCCAAATACCCAGTAAACAAGCAATATGCATCTTCAGTTATTTATACACATTTGTACATTTTTTTATTGTAGACGATAGTTATCACATTCAAAATAAGAGATTTTTTCAAAAAATTTTTTTTTTGTTTAGAACAAACCCTGATGAGACCTAATACCATGTGTAACACCAAATATGTGACCCTGAACCATAAAATGATTGATTTTTCTTTTATGCCAAAAATCATTAGGATATTAAGTAAAGATTATGTTCCATGAAGATATTTTGTAAAATTCCTACTGTAAATATATCAAAACTTCATTTTTGATTAGTAATGTACATTGTTAAGAACTTCAATTGGACAACTTTAACTTCAGAACGCCACTTCAGGCCAAAATAATGCTTCTTTCAGTAAAATCTCCTGTTATGTCTCACATCAAAATCCACCCACATGCTTGCTTTGAGCTGTTTGTGCTTGTAAACAGTCCTTGATCTGTGCAAATTTCTCTCCTGATTCAGATAAGATGACTTTTTCACTGTAGAAAGCAGTATTATGAATTATAGACATATAAACACGCAGCTTTTGGCTTGTCAAGAAAACACAAGATCGGGCCTCTCCCACCAGCAGTGATTGTGACAACTGATTTCATAACAACACAGTGATAGCTGCTGTAACTACAGTGTAACCCAGTACACACATTAACCTTAAATGTACATGGAATATTATTCACCCCTACCGTTTTTATTACATTATGTCTTCTGATTGTACTGGTTAGGTTTTAATGCTGCATTTGCACATCTTAGCTATTTGCACTATTTGAATACTGCTGGAATTTGGAAGTTTCAAACTAAATCTCATTGTACTTATAAAGATATTCTATTCAATGAGCTCATGCTTTCTCTGTATGTAACAAGCCACTGTTCAGTCATAAATTCAAAATAATAGTTAAAATAAATGACTGATTTTGTCAAAGATGAGACCTCTAGTGAGGAAATGTTGTTTTGGAGAGGGGTTTTTTGTTTGTTTGTTTGTGTGTTTTTTTTTTTTTACACCATTGCTGCCCGGATCTCCTCTTTTTTCCAACAGCTTTTCCAGATGTAGAAACTCCTCCTCAATTTGTCCTATTCTTCTAAATGTGTGTTCACTGTATAAATTAGTATAGATTAATCAAAGCTGTTTGTTCTGTTGTTTGCTCTTTCGCTTCTTCTTGCGCTGTTTTAAAATCGCATGAGTTTGTAAACACATACAAATGATAAACTTTCACTCTAGTATCTAATAAATTTTGCAATTAATCCTCTGATCACATGCATGCTGAACCATGAGGCCTAAAATGTCACTAAAATGTCACGGTTCCTACACATGATAACAAATAATGTATAGATAAACTAAATGTATAGATAAATGAACACATACTTACCAAGACCAAGCTGTTAAAACTAGACCACTGATTGCCTCGATTTCATCGGTTGGGCTAAAAGCAGACACTCATAGCCCATCCAATGAGAAGGGTCTGGCTGCAGACATGCACCTGCACTCTCAGATAACTGCACTTCCGGAAGTGACGTCACTAGAGATGCACCGATTGCAAATTTCTTGGCTGATTCCAATTTCCGATTCTACAGTAAGTGTGACCTGCCGATTCCGATTTTTGCCGATTCCGATTTAAAAAAAAAAAAAAAAAAAACTGTAATGAAAGTTGGAGTCCATTTCAAACTTTAGAATTTTCACAAAGAAACCGTATAATTTAATAAACACAAATATCTCATTGTAATCAAAAAGTTGATTGATTGACATGAATTCAGCGATCTGTCACGCCACATTTGTGAGCTTGAAAAACACATTATTGCAAGATGCATTGTTTGTATTTTGCTATAACTGACAGATTTTGAAAGCTGAGACTGTTTTATATTAAAAGTATCAAAAGCACAAAGCTTATTGCTATTATTGGGTGGCTGGTGCACTACAAATAGGCCCACTGAATCAGGGCTCAAAAAATTTAGGAGCACCAAATGACTATTAAGGTTGTATTAAATACAACTACATAACCTATAGCCTACAGCCTAGATATGTTACGTAGACTAATTTGTGCACATTGGGGAGTCGCTCTCTAAACGTGTGGTATTAAAATTGCTTAAAATTGGTATTTTACAGTGGTGTTCGACTATGGAGAACAGCTGGTCATCAAGGGCCATAAATTACATAATTTTCCTCGTAATTGCTTTGGTCTTCTCACTGCTCATCCCAGTAAATGATAGTACAGGCTGCTGACTTGTGGCTGACGAGCTTTGGCTTGGACTCGGCGCGCTAGCTTTAGCCACTTTCCCCTTTTCAAACTGGGCATATTCAGCTAAATGATAGTGTTTTAAGTGTCTTATTAGGTTTGTTGTTCCGAACTTTTTTGAGCTTGTTCCCCCACGATGTATTTTTGCTTTACAAACTTCCACACCAACGACATGTTAACACCAGACTGTGAGTGTGTGCGTAGCTGTGACGTAATTGCCTGCGGCGCCGCTGGCAATAAAAGGATCGGCGGACGTGAGCCTGACCGGCCGGTCACCGATCTGGGTCGATCATACGAAAATTCGGCCGATTCCGATCACTAGCCGGTCAATCGGTGTATCTCTAGACGTCACTTGCAGTCGATTTTATTTTTACTTTATTTTAATAATTTTTTTTTTAAATTAAATCTCTCAACATTTTACAACAGTAGCCAGGTGGTGAAGACAAGAAAAAATAAACTAAATTACGATGTCACTCGCAATCGCCACCTGCGACTTCACTTGCAATCCACACAAATGGTGCTTGTTGCTAATGGACACAAGACACTGTGGTTGTTAAATGATTAAAACTAATTTAATAGCATAACGTACAGGGTCCTGCAAGTCATCTGTAGGAGATAAAAACAAGACCACGGATTTGCGGGTCTTGTTTTAATTTAGCCACCTGGCTACTGTTATAAAATGTTGAGAGATTCAATAAAAAAAAAAAAATTTAAAAAAAAAAAAAATATATATATATATATAAGTAAAAAATAAAATCGACCGCAAATGACGTCACTTGCAGAAGTGCAGGTGTCTGAGAGTGCAGGGGCATGTCTGCAGCCAATCCTGCTCCTGGAGGGCCAGTGTCCTGCAGAGTTTAGCTCCAACCCCCAATTTCACACACCTGAAGCAGCTAATCAAGCTCGAACTAGACATACTAGAAACTTCCAGTCAGGTGTGAGGCAAGTTGGAGCTAAACTCTGCAGGACAGTGGCTCTCCAGGAGCAGGATTAGACACCCCTGGTTTAACCATTGTTTTGTTAGAAGTGCAGTCTACATTGTTATACACTGTGATGTAAGTAGACCTTCAGATTTAAAAAAAAAAAAAAAAATGAATCTGTAGATAGGCTTTCATAGCAGTCATTATCCTCTTCAAGGACAGCCAAGCTATCCCACCCAGTCACTATTTTGTGGTATGTTTCTTTCACCCTTTCTTTTTCCACCTTGTGTTCATGCAGCTGTCTTCGAACAACACAGAGCAGGCCATAGTACGCTTGCTCTGAAAGTCCTGGTGGATAGGCTTAAAAAAAATAAATACATAAAAAAAATTAGAACCACAAAAATGGTACAATAATGAATAATAACAATAATAAATTGGGACGCATTATAAATTACAAGCATGGACACTTTTCCTATTGTCCTAACTTTTCCATTGTTAGGTAAACATATTATAGCATTTTATAGCATTTCCATGACTTTCCAAAAGAGAGAAAAATATAGAGAGATTAACTACAATGGTCAGAAGAGAGAAATATTTTCCATCACTCTATCAGCTGTTGTATTAGAAACACCATAGCAGCAGACCTAATGTTTTATTTTATTTATTTATTTATTTGTCATTTACTGCCAAGGTAATAAAACACAAAGTACAGCACTATATGTTTTAATCAAAATGTTATCAACTTATTAGAAATGAAATGTTGAAAACTGTGGAACAGCATAATCACAATCAAAAAAGTGAAAAGTGTCCATTTAGAAGGTAACCTAGCAATGTACATCAATACACTCAATTTATCAATGAATTTTAGGAAAAACAAAAGCACTTACTCTTGGTGGCCAGTCCATCTGACAACACATAAGTCTGATCATTTACATTTTTGATAGTTCTGCAGATATGACTCCAGTGCCTTTTCATTTCTTTTCTGCTGCTTGTTGCGATCTGGGTCATATACCATGGAAAAAGTGATTATAACACCCCTTTATGAGCAACAGAATTATGGTGATCAAAATAAGAACAATTGGATGTATAAAGCATTTTATATACCTGTAGTGTGATATAATTTTTTTTTTTTTTTGCTGAATGCCTAAATGCAGCCCTTCAATCAGATGCTGCAAACCCACTGGTTCATCTGTTCTGTTGTCACCGGGAACTGTTTAAACAAGCATATCAAACTACTGAATCAGGACATTTAAAAGTTTATAACTAATTTAACTAAGCAAGAACAGTCTTTTAACTTTTTAAACATTTCAAATTAAATAAAAGTTTTTAAATATTTCAAATGAATGCCTAATAATCAATAATCATACTTCATTTGTAATAAAACTACAAAAAGATGGAAAGCAAAACTGAGCATGCACCTTAAGCTGCCCATTGCTTAACATAAAAAGAAATGGATATTCAATGTATGGCTTAAAACAATGGCATATTAAAGGTGTAGTACCTTAATGTACTGTTGAGACAAGTACACATGCAAGTTTCTCTTCTTTTGCTCATTCCATCCTTTGGCATGAAGTGTGATCATATCCACTCGTGCTAAATGAGAAAAACACACACACACACACACACACACACACACACACACATATGGGTGGACATAAGTCTTTCGGTCTGGTTTTCATGAGAGAACCTGGAGATTTGGTTTGGTGCTCACACTGCACATAGTGTGACCCATTAAATACAACTATAAAATAATAAACCAATAATAATAGTAATAAACATATTATTGCTCTTTATTTCACTTAGTTTATTTTAAAAATAAAATAAACAAAATAAAAAAGTGTGATACTATCATTACGTTTTACTATAAAGAAATTAGTATTAAATAAAAAAAAACATAAATTAATTAATTTATTTATTCTATATGAATTTTCAACATTTTTAAACAAAATCAGCAAGCTTTCATTTTGGTGGGTTGCTGGCAAGTATGTATGTACACTGCTGGTTTAAGTACTACAAAGTGAAGGTGCACATTAGTGAATGAAATGTCAGTTTGAATGGAAATCTTCTAAAACAATGATTGACAGCTGTCAACCATGCTGATACGCAAAAGAATGCACACACAAATATATATATACACATATGCCTATTTATTTTTACTATGGTTTTTCGCATGCCATTGTCTCAATCTATAGATTACAAAAATACAAGGCTGTGTGCATATGACACTTATAAGTTGACTTATTCAACTTAAAATAATTTGTAACCTGGCTGCCTTAAAATGTTGTGTTAAATAAGCTAAAAAACTTATTTTGGTTAAACATATGTTGGAGTTCCTTAAACCTAGAATTAATAGTTGGGATAACAAAGGTGAAGCTGAGTCAACTTTTAGGTTTTTAGTTAGCCCAGCAAGATGAGAAAGTTGTGCTAACCTAAATGCAAGTTGAAACTTTACTTTGTTTTACTTTATTAGTTTGATAGCTATATGTAGATTGTAGACTGCTTTTGGGAGATTTTTTAATCGTTATTTTCTTGAATACAAATTTTAAAAAAGAAAAAAAATGAAAATACTGAGTAGAGCACAGACCTCCACCAAAACCTCTCACTAGATGGCGCTCTACTGCTAGCATATACAGTTGAGTGACATTTAAGAGAAACAGAAACTGCCCAAAACCTTCGTCAGAGCGCCATGGACTGTGAGCGATACTAGCCAATATCCACAGCCTTAAAAAATCTAAATAGTAGATCATTCGAGGACTTACGATACTTTTTTGCTTTGGGACACACCTTTTCTAATCTCACATACTATTTAGGATGGATAATATGAACGTTTGGACGCAGTTTTGTGCCTGGGGAGTTTCAGTTTGCAACGACTGCACGGAAGCCAGCTGGTTTAGGACGTCCGTGTTTCAATATACCAATAAAATATGCGACAATTGTTCGCTCAGTGGTAACCTTCTTCAATGTCACAAGTAAGTAAAAGATTTTTACATCTGAGTATGTATCTATTACTTAGGTTCATTTTCAGTAGTAAATAATTCGACACGAATTATTGGTACTGATAATCTCCAAAATTCCAAAGACTTACAGCTAGTGTCTTAAATGACAAACTTGTAATTGTGGGTGTTTTATTATTATATTATTTATATTTTAGCATTTATTGTTGTCAAAGTGGGCCTTGCCTTTGCTTCAAAAAGTGGGTAGGTACAATGCTGAGTGGGAGTGTCACTTTCTATGACTCAATATTGTATAGCAGCAGCAGCAACATGCCATTTTGGGTTTATGTATTCTGAAGCTTTTTCTCTTGTGCGTAAGATGATCATCTTAGCCTGGTTCTTTATCGGCTCTTTATCTACAGGTACGTTCACTTACGGTTACATTTATATTTACATTTATTCATTCAGTCGGCAGACGCTTTCATCCAAAGTGTCTTAGAATTGAGGAATACAACAAGCGATTCAACATAAAGAGGCAAATAAACAGGAATTGCTTGTAAAAAAAAAACCTTTAAGACTGCAGGATTAGGTTGTATTCAGTAATGTTATATTGCACATAGTATGTGTGGAAACCTCTATTGAGTGTGTTCGGGTGTTTCCGTCCCAAGGTAAATGTTGCACCTGCTAAACGCAGAACAAGACATTGTTCAGATTAGTGTAAAATGGACAGGGAGGGATGAAGGAAAAAGAAAGCACCTTTTATTATTAATTTTAGGATGCAGTCAAATGTTGACGAAAGTGTTTTTTAAGATGTCGCTTGAAAATTGTCAGGGATTGCGGATGACAAAGGGCAGATCATTCTGATGCGCGTTCCGGTGTGAACTACTTAAGCCGGGTTCACACTGTGCGATTTTTAACAGTCCTTTACGATTGTTGCTTGTCAGACAGTACGAACATGATGATCATGTCACACTGTGGGATCTCGTTGTCGTTAATGTCAGACTGTACGACGCGTTAAAAACGGGTGCGCACAAGAAAACCTGTCCGGAGTTTTACAATATTAACCCATACGCGTAAACACATCCAAATGGAAACAGCGTTTCCTAAAAGCATCGTGAGCAATGGTCTCTACGATCAACTTATCTCACGATGCTTTTGAGAAACGCAGATCTGGAAGGTGATTGCGTGCCTCTCTGTGATTTTACGACGAGGCGTCGTTCACTTAAGATATCAGGCTTCGGGTGGGAAGGACTCGTGAGTGGAAGTGAGAGGGTGACCAAATAGCAATATATCTGTTGCGGGACAGATGTGATTTTGTGGGACAATGCGGGACACGTGTGGGACAGATGCATTTACTGCTGTTATGCTGTGTAAATATTGATTTTACATCCTGTCATATGCGCTTACTTATGTTTTTGAGCGCGCACATGCGAGAGAAAGCGCATCCGTTTTGTGTGACAGTGAAGAGATTTCACCTGCATTGCTGAAATGTTTTCTGTGCTACTAGTTTCAAGTATATATTTAAAGTAAATCACTGCCAGTGTTGGAAAGGTTACTTTTGAAATGTAATAGGTTGATTACAAGTTACTCTATTTAAAATGTAATAAGCAGTGTAACTTTTCAATTACTTTATTAAAGTAATGTTACTTATTACATTTGATTACTTTTTGATTACTTTTCTAAATTTCTAATATTTTCAACTGTTAATTATTTTGAAACATTTAAAGCAGGCAGGGTTAACCTTACAGTAGCACTCAACACTGATTATCACTGAATACTTTATCACTTGAATTAAGATTATAATAAGTAAGAGATAATATACATGTTTATTTTGCGATAACAACTGACGGGATGTACATTATCCCATTTATTACACAGATGCTTGCCACAAAAGTAAATAATTAGACATGAAACACTGATCTGAGTTGAAATATTTGAACGCAAAGCTTTTTATGATAAAAAACAGTTGCTAGCAAGTGGCAAGTTCAAACTAGACCGACATTTAAGACATACAGTGCAGTCATACCACTTTATAAGTACTGGTACTTACAGTACTAGTTTGTTAGTTATCATAAAATCCATTGCAGTGTACAAAACAAAATGGCAGCAGCTGCGTTTGTATGAAACAAGAGAGTGAGTCCACGATACCAGGATGACAGAATTGAAGAAATTGTACACATAATATTGAATTGAGTTTTAATATTTTATTAGCTAACAAAATGCAAAGCTTCCACCAAAAAAAATATCAAGCGTATAGTGCTGACCTAAGTTGCCCGGATGAGTCTGTTATTAGCTTTTACCAGTTGTTATCGGGGAATAACATACCTTGGAATGTCACGACTGACCAATCAGAATCAAGCATTCCACAGAGCCCTGTAATAAATTAATTTAAAGCACAACCACCACAAATTCAGACTTAAGACTCCTTTTTTACTTTGAGATCATTCTGAGATTAAATACAGATTTGAAATCATAACAAGAAATAGTTTAATAGCTATGATACTGGTTTTGCATAGACAGGAAACACTGGCATCTAACAATGCCTTGGAAAAAAACAATTAATCTTAAAAAATTAAGTATATGCATGAACTCAAATAGGAAATAAAACAGTTATCGAATGTGTCCTATTCTGTTTCCTAAACTCCTGAAACACTGATGTCTCATTTTAGAGCAGATGTAACCCCCTTTGTAATCATTAGCATTTTCAAAAGTAACTGTAATTTAATTACACATTTCTTCTCAGTAACTGTAACTAATTACAATTAAATTTATTTTGTAACTAAATTGCATAATTCCGTTACATGTAACTAGTTACTCCCCAACACTGATTACTGCACAAATGAAAGGGACATATTTTTATTAATAATTTATTTTGCACAAGACAATAAAGAGTTTTAATTACTTAATTATTAACTTTAGCTAACTCATTGCATGGTAGCTCATGAGTCATGGATGTTATCAAGACAAATTAACTCTATTTGTCTTTTGGATAATTAATTGTAAATTCAAGGCACAGGTAGTTTAGTGTTTTTGTCATCTCCACACTGGTGTGAGTGAGAAGGGTCTGGCTACAGACATGCACATGCATTTTCAGACCTGCACTCTCAGACAACTGCACTCCCGGAAGTAATGTCACTTGCAGTCTATTTTATTAGTATTTTATTTTATTATTTTTTTTTTTTTTATTAAATCTCTCAACATTTTACAACAGTAGCCAGGTGGTGAAGACAAGAAAAAATAAACTAAATTACAATGCCACTCGCAATCGCCATTTGCACTCTCTGCTACCTGTGACATCACTTGCAATCCACACAATTCATGCGTGTTGCCAATAGAGACAAGATGCTGTGGTGGTTCAACGATTAAAACTAATTTAATAGCACAATGTACAGGGTCTTGCAAGCCATCTGTAGGAAGTAAAGACAAGACCCACAAATCCGTGGCCACAGAACAGCAGAATATGAATGCAATGCAAAGTCTCTCTAGAAAACTATTAAAGGAGAAGTCCACTTCCAAAACAAAGATTCACATATAATGTTCATGTCTTTCTTTCTTCAATTGTAAAGAAATTATGTTTTTTGAGGAAAACATTTCAGCATTTTTCTCCATATAATGGACTGATATGGTGCCCTGAGTTTGAACTTTTTTAAAATGCAGTTTAAATGCGACTTCAAACAACCCAAATGCAGTTGTGAACGATCCCAGCTGAGGAAGAAGGGTCTTATCTAGCATAACGATTGGTTATTTTCATTTTAAAAAATAGTTTAAATACTTTTAAATCTCAAACGCTCGTCTGGCCTTGCTCTCCTTGAACTCTGTGTATTCTGACTCAAGACAGTTAGGGTATGTTGAAAAAATCCAATCGTATTTTCTCCCTCAACTTAATAGATCATTTCAAAATCATCCTACATCGCTGCACAAGTACCGACACAGTCTTTGTAAAGTAAATATACAAAGAGGATCAAACACTCAAAAAAAGCTAAAACAGTGATACAGGACTATTTTGAAGTTGAGGGAGAACATGCGATGGGAGTTTTTCAACATACACTAACTGTCATGAACTGGAAAAAAACAAGTTCAGGCAGAGTAAGACAAGAACCGATCGTTACACTAGGTAAGACCCTTCTTTCTCGGCTGGGATCATTTACAACCACTTTTGGGATCGGTTGAAGCCACGTTGTGCAGACTTTCACTTTTATACTTGCCCAGCAAACGCTTAATGTGGCAAAACGGACTAAGATGATAAAGACTGTTCTGTAAACCTTATTGTCGACAAACTATATACCAGCAGATATGAACGCGCAGTAAGATATGCATTAAGTGATATGAAAAGGACCAACTCTGTATAGGCAAGCAGAAGAGCCCAGAATGCAATGCGTTAAATAGACGTTTTCCTCCTGTAGAAAATCAATATAGATAAAACACGATGATATAAAAGAGTTGTAGAGATTATTCTATATGGGAAAACGCAAATATACATGGTGTTGCACTTATTCTGGGTTCACCTGCTTGTGTGTAGTTGTTTTAATAATGATAGGAGCATATTGAGTTTAGTCTTTATCATCTTAATTCGTTATGCCACATTATGCCATGTTTTGTGGAGGAAAACACTATGTAGCCTACATATACAATATATTAATAACATGTATATCAAATTTGACCTTTTAATAGCACTATCTTAATACATTAAAATTAAGTGTTAATGGTCTACTGGAGGAAAATGCTTAACCAGCCTTTGCGCATCATGTTCATATTCTGGATTCCCGGATTTGTGGGTCTTGTCTTTTTCTCCTACAGATGACATGCACAACTCTGTACGATATGCTATTGAATTAGTTTAAATCGTTTAACCACCACAGCGTCTAGTCTCTATTGGCAGCAAGCACGATTTGTGTGGATTGCAAGTGATGTCGCAGGTAGCAGAGAGTGCAAGTGGGGATTGCAAGTGACATTGTAATTTAATGCAAGTGCAAGTCTGAAGCCAGATCCTGTTGATGTGAGTGGTGACAAACACTTCTGTATGGGCTTCATTTCTGCGGTTGTCTGCCTGTCTGTTATGTGCATGTGTCAAACAATTTCTGCTACACTGATGTGCTGTAATTAATCTATTACAAATTAATCAGACATCAAATTTGGCTGAGAAATTACTCCCAAAAGATTTAAAGTCATTGTTGTGTAAAGCATCAAACAGACATTAAAGTAGCTTTAGCAAGAAATTTTTGTTTGATTCAACATAAAGGAAACGATGACAAAATTGTCATTTTTGTGTGGGTGAATAATTTATAAGTAATACAAATAATAAGTAATATTTTTTTATTATTATTATTACTATAGAAAAATATAAAAATCTTTTTTAATGAAACCATACTATAAATAATAAACTAAAACTGCCAGGTGGTGGTAAATGTCTTTATGATTGAGTCGTCGCTGATTCATTCAGGAGTGAAGTAAATGGCTGTGTTCGAAATGGCATACTTGCTTACTGCCTGCTGCCCAGTACACAGTGCATACTGCCTACTATTTTTTGAAGAATAGCGTGTGAAACAGTATACAGTAAGCAAAATATTTTTCAGAGTAGTATGAGTAGTTATAGAGATGGTGCATATGTCCCTTTGACCCGTCTCCATCCCCCACAGTAAAATAACAACATAATCCACAGTTAAATAACAACAGTAGAGTCATAAACAATCCAACAATCCAGGTATTCAGATGAGGAGAGGAAACAATAGATGGGAAGCAGAACGCAGCAAAACAAAACAAAACACAAAAACGTTCCAGCAAGAAACGGCAGCAAAACTCGCAGGGCGTATTCTCACCGGAACCAGAAGCTCAATCATTGTAACAGAAGTTATGGCTGACCTATCTTGTGACATATTTCAGAGTGAAATAGGTTTTTGAATGTGAAAAAGTATTATGGGGGACTTGACTTTATTCATCATTATAGTAAATGTATAAATTCAAGGGTGGGAGTAAAGGAGTAGGTATCTTGGTGAATGGGACCTTAAGAGCAGAAAAAGCACCTCTATTATTTCTGATTGTGGCTGTGTGTGTTTTGGGTTTTATATAACAAATGGTTAGACCCGAGAAAGGGGATTTTGAATTTATTTGAATAAACCTAGGTTTATTCAAAATAAATTATTTGAATAAAAATAGGTTTATTTGAATAAACCTAGTCTTTACAGCAGCACATACTGTGTAGCCTATAAAAGCCCTACATATACTTTCCGTAATTCACAGCCAACTCACACCCGTTTTATTTTGAATGCATTTATATTTACATCAATTACAATAAATTACATTACGTAAGGATTAATTGATGATGGGCCATTGAATTATTAGAAAATCATGCACACCCAAGGTGGTTTTGGACCCATAAAAACTATTGCCACAAAAAAATATTTTTCTTTGAAGCTAGAAACTGCCACCATCTTTAAAAATAATAATAATAATTTTATACATAAAAAAACTAATATAATATAAAACATAAAACAAGTTTTCCTTACAAGTAGAAGGATAAATAAATATATTAATCAAAAATACAAATGTGAAATATTTATAAAAACCTAATCTTTTTTTTTTTTAATAGAAGTTTTAAGGTTTTTTTTTTTTCATTTTTCAGATAGATCTATCTAAAGGCTACTACAGAAACAGCCTACTACAGACATTACATTAAGTCATTTCAAATTTCGAATTTCGAATTTCAAACACGGAATGCCCATCACCGTTACTCTAGCCCACACCTCGGTGGTAACAACAACACCCAAACATCCATAGTATATGCGTCAACCCAACGCAGAATCGTATTGATAAAGCACTGCAGCTTGTACACCAACATACTGTTCTATCCTTTATCAGAACCTCAAGTAATAACAACGACAAACATTCTCTATTCATCAACACATTTCTAGACAATAGCGAGTGAACCGATAAAGCTGTCAGCCGTTAGCCAGATACCTACAAGCTGCACAGAGTGAACACAACACACACACAACTAAATAGGTATTTTGCATGATACAGAGTAACATTACATGAGAGCAACACGTTTTAAAGGATTACTCCACTTTTAGAATAAAAATGCCCTGATAATTTATTCACTCCCATGTAATCCAAGATGTTACATGACAGTGTTACATGACATAACACACAACTACTTATTTTGAACGATCACTAGAAAATACAACCATCAATTATTAAACACACTTACAGGTAGAGGTTCAGAGGAGCAAGCCAGTCCAAATAAACTGGTCACTGATCCATCTTTAAAAGTATAGCCTTTGGTGAATCCCGCATTGTACTTAGGATACAGCATCTTCTCGACATCATGTAAACCACATGGAAATTTTACTGTGTTTGTGGGCGGGCAGGTTGTTCGCAAAGTTGTTGAATTTAGATTAAATTTGAATCGGACTCCATTTTGTCATCTAATCTGACTCCATTTTATTATGACCTCGAATTTAGGTTGTCATACGAATTGATTGTTTCTGTATTTGTAATTGTTATTATTTTAACATTTGCTTATTCTGTTTAACTCTTTACTTTATATTTACTCTTTCATTAGGAATCTATGTCGCTCAGGGTGCCTCATGTCGGCCGATTTATATGGGCCCCACGATCACAAACCCTCCAGTCTGATCATTAATCAGAGGTTATGGCTAACTATTTAATCAACCGCCTCATGCTTGTCATGTTTTAAATAGTGGTTCTGTTTAGCCCCCTACAGTCACCTAACAAAATCAGAGGTTAGGGCTAGCACTATGGAGTATGCTAATACTTCAATTGTGTTTTATCTAGCCCCCTATAGTTAGTCTAACTATATAACAACTTGAATAAAGCTGAGACTATAACCAGAGGTTATGGCTAGTACTATGAAATATGC